>JAUZNJ010066661.1:0-26503 GCA_034780135.1 Jordanella pulchra
CCGGGCGGGATTTGATCCCAAGACTCCCGGGTGAAAGTCACACGCGCTAACCAGTCAGCCAAAGGGATATCCCCTTGACCAACTAGCCAAGGCGCATGATCATTTGGAGGCATAGTGACAGGACCCCACACTGTCACATCATCAATTAATTTCTCACATGATCCCTGAAAGCTGAGCCCAGTGTATTATAAGCCAACCAAGCTACGTGTTGAGTGGTTTATTAGAAATGCATTTTTTTGAAATTGACATAAGATGTTAAGAAAAGCGCCTGGTCTAGATAGCTATCAAGCTAGCAACTATTAGCTCAACGCCAGGCAAACATTATATGCGTGCGGCAGTGATAGCTAAGCAAGGCTCCACATGCTTCATTTGGATCTGCGCTGCACCGTAGACACAGGAAAGCTAAGAACACTCGGACCAACATTAACGTTAGCATACAGCTGTACATCGGAGAAGCCTGTTAGGTACCTTCAATTTAGATTAAGAAAACTCGTCTCCGCTGCCTCCTTCACGTCGCTTAGAGCAACATCTAGAACTTGTCACGCAAATGGAAGCAAAGTTCAGATTTTCAAGTTAAGTGAAATTTTGCTGTGTTTGCCAGAATGGTGGCATTTGCCTCACTCACCTCGCCTCGCTTAGCTTTGCACCTGCTGCGAAACTGTGAACGTACCTTAATTGTTTGGCATTTGTACACAGCTGACATTACTTATTGATTTCAATGCATTTTCTTGATTTCCAGAAATTCTTTTTCTTCCTATGCCCGTGACATGGGTGTTAAATTTAACTGTAAGTCTTAAAGTCTGAAAACACAGACAACCATTCTTTGATTCTGTGTGTCGTCTATGTTTCTGGTTCTGAGACACAACGCCTCTGTCTGAAGTTTTGCTGGTCTAAAACTGATTGGGACTCTCATCAGGTGTGCTGGAGCATGATCCACTGTAGACCTGAGCAGGTTACAGGTGTGACACGTTGCTGGTGAGCATGCCTTGACCTTTGACACTGACAAGCTGCAGCTTGTTTCTGATAACCTCCAGATTATTCCTCATGCACTGAAACTGAGAAGCAACTATTTCTTAAAGGGTTAAGCTGCCGTTTGGGTGGAACTGTGATGTGATTTAGATTTTAAATCTGACAGATCAGATCATCTGTACAAACGGGCCTCCCTAACTTCAGACCTCTAGATAACTCTGAGGCAGTCATTCATCCTTAAATGATCCCTCATTTGGCTTATTTTGTGCTGTTCTGTTGCCCCCAGGCAGCAAAAACTCAGGAGTCAGACAAAGGGTTTCACCACACCCTTACTAAGCTCATTAAGCTCAGTGTCTAGATATGCTTTTCCACTGGCAGTGCTTCAGTACCTCTTCAGATCCTGGACTGGGAAATGGTTCTGTTAAAGTCCCTGTCCAAACTTTTGGTCTTGCGTTCCATCAGTTTATCTATCTGCAGTCTATGGGTGAGAGCAGGTCCACCCTGGACAGGTCTGCAGTCACAGGGCGCCTTTTGTTCCAAAAGCAAGTATCAAATTTTGACATGTTTATACTTGATAACAAACTAAACTGAGCTGCAATAGTCTAATTAAGCTGAAGTCAGTTTTTATGGTGGAAACAGCCACGGAAATCATTTTAAAACAACTTTCCAATTCTGTCATGATCCGGGCCTGTCAGTTTGTTTTGTTTTGGTTTTCTCTTTTTGTTTCCTCCAGCAGATGGCGACAGAGGCAAACGGGTGAGCGGTGTGGCTTCTGGTTCCCAGGTGTTTTCCATCAGCGCTCATCATCTCCAGAGTATTTAGGCTTGCTGCAATCTCTAGTCGGAGCCGAGTGTTTGAGATGGTACCTCTAGCCCCCTGTGCTACAAGGCTATCACTGAGCTCTCTGGCCAAAACTAGTTTCTGTGTGAAACTAACCTCTTGTGTTTTTCCTCCTCGTTGCCTTCAGGTTCTGTAAGGAAGTCTGGACGCCGTCTGCTCCTGACTTCACCTCACAGACTCCTTCCTCGTGACGCCGTGGTTTCTACCCACTGGATGCCCGAACTCTCCGACTACTCCCTTGTTGATCATCTGGATTCTCTTAGCCCTGCTTCGGATTGCAGCACCATACCTGGAGCGCCATCAACAACTGAGCCGACCTGTCTGTTTCCCACCGAACATCGCTGTTACCTCTGGACCCATACTGGAAACAAGATCCCGGACCTTGGTTTACCTCACCCTAAGTCAACCTTCTGCTTCCTCACAGTAAGACCAGAACAAACAAATTTCCCATTGCTCTGTTTTCCCACCCGTCTCGAACTCACCAGTAACTCTCTCCATAGTGGCTGCATCTGTTGATCAAACTCTTTCCCTCCGGACCTGGCCTGATTCACTACTCGGTTCATCCATTTACAATAAACTGTTTATATCTAAAAAGTACTCCTGTCTTGGTGTTCTGTATGTGGGTTCAACAACTCAAAAGAAAACAAATCATGACAAATTCTATTTGTCTCTAGGAGAAGTGAGGAATCAGATGCAGAGATTGCGCTGCTCAAAGAAGACTAACAGATTACATCCAGGAGAAGCGCTTTGAAGGAGTTAGTGGGGCTTGAATTTAGGAGCGGTCTTCATTGCCATAATCTTCCCATTTGAGCAGATACAACCCCTGGGATGGATATCAACTGACGAAGAAGCCTGGATGGTCATCAATGATCCGGGGGGTGGAGGGGGCTCGCTTTGGATGACTGGTTTTATCTTAGCTATTTGGAAACTGGATGGATGTGGAGATGACCGGGGAGCTTAAGCAGACAGAGGAAGTAACAACTACACTGTCAGTGATGGCAACGAGCGCCACAATGGAAGTTATCTTAATATTGTGGTAGGATACACAACAGGTGGGATTTGATCCCCACACTCCTCAGTGAAAGGCATGCTTGCTGACCAGGCAGCCAAAGGGATACCCTCCTGACCAAGTAGCCATCATCAGTCGGAGGCATGGTGACAGGACCCCCCACTGTTACATTATCCTAAAACAGAAGTTATCACAAGGTGGACATTATCCTAAAATCTGGAGGCACTGGTACTACAAGGACAAGGAAGAAGAGGGTACTACAGTCAGGGCAACATTTGTGAGTAAAACATGGATATTTTTTAGTGATTGCAGATATGCGCTGTCTGAAAGATGAATGTGTTTACTGTTCTTACTTTTAGCTTTTCCATGGACATGTTGTCCCGCTCGGTAACTCTCTCTTTTAGGCTAGCTAGCTTAACAGCAGTTTTATCTTCTACAGCTCTTTAAAGTGGTAAAGTGGCCACATGTATACAGAAAATAAATTATTCAACCACCCTAAATAAGGAGATTAATTTGGTCTGATCATTTTGATTTCTTCTATATCTAATCCTCAACAGGAGACAGTTCTTACATCAAAGGTCTTTTTCATTCATAAAGGCAGCAGCATCAACATATGGAACAAATCCTTTCCTTTTTCCAGAACATGTTTTCCCCACTTTGTGGGAGAAATCTTGAGACTATCGCACAAGTTTTCCAGAAGTCATCAAGCTGAAGGCATATTTTCCATCAATGCTGTGGTTTGAATACTATATAACCAAACTATAACTAATTATTATATTTGTATTTGTACTTTATACGCGTTTAATCTTTGCCTTATACTTGATTTTATTCTTATGTTGTCTTATATTTATTTTTAATATGTCTTCTTACTTTAACCTTGTCCTTTGTATTGTATTTTATTTTTTTTATAAGCTACTGGAACCAGAATTTCCCTGAAGGAGTGATCCCAAAGGATAAATAAAGCTGAGTCTAAAGTCTAAAAAGTCTGAAGTCTAAATTATTTAGCAGCAATTGTCTATAACATTTTTTCTGAGGTGTTTAAATGCTGTGGATGTTCAGTATAATATGGTTTTACTCATCCCCAGGTTTTGAAGCATCCAAGGTGGAAGAACTTTATTTTACAGAGGGTTATAGTTTGGAAATAATAGATTTATTGGCTACTGGGCGCAATGTTTCAGTGAGTCTCCACTCTACGGGATGCAGACCTTTCTAGAACGACTAACGACACTCCAGCTGATACATTTCGAGCAGCTTTAAGCAGAGGAACTCCAGGAGTCTTCTAAACAGTTAGGTTATGGAGAAATGTGGCAGATTTGAAAACAAAAGTACTCTGTTACGGTCAGAAGAAAGCATGTAAAGCTCCTCGTGAGAGAAGATAACCCATCTAGGATAGAAAAACGCTCTAGAAGGTTTACCTATAGAACGTACCATTCAAAGGGGTCAAATAAAGTCTGTTGATGGGTCAGAAAAACTGAAACCTTTGGGAACTGGATAAATGGTTGCATTGATAGCTCCTCAAGGAAGATTATGTGGCTAACATGGAAAATCCAATAAAGATCCTATTGTGATTGCTAAAAAGGACATAAAGTATGTTATTGAGATTATTGAGATTTTTCCTCACGTCTTCCAACTGACTGTGGCTGTGGTGGAAAAATGTCCTCTGTAATTATTCTATCCTGTTTACCGTGACAAGTTTGTTATAACTGATGTGTTTTCCTTTGAGGAGATGCATGCTGCCCTCTAGTATCTTTTAAAATCTTTCCTGCTGATTATATTTGTGGAGTTAGAGTTCAAAATCTTGGTCTGTGCCAAGGCCAGCTATGGAGGAACTTGGATTACAGGATGGTTTAGACCACAAAACAACTCTTCTCCGGGGAGCATTAAGCCTCTTTCTCCTCATGTATAAAGTTGGCTGCATTTCTGTCCTTCTTTGCCTCCCTGAGAGCTGAAACCCTTTCAAGCACTATTGTGCTTTTTAAATTAATTACAAAAACAAAGATGGTCTTTCTCTGTTTTTACTCATCGGTGGTCTCTCCCCCTTGATAAATGGCACAAAAAATGGACTTATGGCAACATTTCATTGTTGCTTGAGAACAGATGGAAGCGATGAATTTGCAGAAGTCATATGCACGGCACGTCAGCGTCAAACCAGCGCATTGATGGTTGGTGGTCTCACTTTTGAGACCAAAGGTTTTTATTTCTTTCTCTTAAACTGTTAACATCTTTCTATTTGCTGTAGATCAAGTTGTTACTGAGGGATTTGCTCCATTTTGATTAGAAAATGATACAAATGATACCGAAAGTATTCCAGTCATTCCAGTCATTTTATACTTAGATCAAGACAAAGAAGTCAAAACAGAGACCATTTAAAAACATCAAAACCAAGAGAATCCTTTCTTCCAGAGTTCATGTTGCCTCTGACGGTGTAGTCGTCCAATAGGGCAGCTTCAGAGTGTTGGCGCAGGTATTCGCCATGGGGAACTTGGAGTTGGGGATAAACTGAAGACGCGGTTGATTTTCACACCAGTGGGAGGGAGGCGTGACGGACCACATAAATGTCTCCTCCGGGATAAGTGAACCGCCGTCCTCTAGAATTAAAAGATTTATATAAAATGTTACGCAAAAACAACGAACGTTAAACTTATTCCCCTTTCCCACCGAACCCGTTTAAACCCAGGAACAATCGGCTTTCAGTGGCAGTGGGAACAGCTCACTGACCTGTTTCAAGCAACACGGGTTATAATCGCCTTCAAACGGATCGGCTCCGATCGGCATACAGTGGGAACAGCAGAGCGGGGTCGACACCGCTGATTTACATGACACCATTGAACACAACGTACGGACGTAGACACACGGCGCCCATCTGATCTAACGAGCGGAAACGTTTCTGTTTACATTCTATAAACATGAAGCAGCTCTGGTGAGAGAGAATCAAACAGATAACAGACGAAAACAATAAAGAACAGTGACTGATTCCTGGCTTTCTGTTGCTTCCCATCGTTTACTGATTTCTGTCACACTGGTGACATTATCAACGCTAACCCAGCGAGGCCATGCAGGTGCCAGCAGGTTCAGACTCAATGATTTATGTCAGTGGGAAGGAAGCTAAATGCTGATTGTTAGCGGGCTGATCTGTGTTTGAAAAACTAACAACATCAATGATTTCAGGGAATCTATCAACAATATGGAGGCCATCATGGTGCAAAAGGGCCTCTGCAACGTCTCCATCACCCATCTTGTCAAGTGATGATAAGTTTTGTTTATAGAGATAATTTGATAACTAGATCTTTATTAGATCACTGAAGAACAAAGTTCCTGTCATGATCCGGTCCTCTCAGTTTGTTTTTGTTTTGGTTTTCTTTTGTGTGCACCTCCTTTTCTCCACCAGATGGCGACAGGGACAAACGGGTGTGCGGTGTGGCTTCTGGTTCTCCAGGTGTTTCCCATCAACGCTCATCATCTCCAGAGTATATATGCCTGCTGCAAACCAGTAGTCGGAGCAGAGTGTTTGCGAATTGATGGTACCTCTAGTCCTCCGAGTTGCAACCCGTTCGTAGTGCTCTCCTGCCAACTGGTTTCTACTAGAAACTAATCCCTTGTGTTTTCTTCCTTGCTGCCTTCAGGTACTGTGGGGAAGTCTGGATCACGTTCCCAGATTCTGATTAGGATTTCTCCAGTTATCTGACCTTCAGGTTTCGACCCCTACCTTCACTACAACACTGTCTCTGGAACTCGGACTGGAGCCTACTCTCAAATCTGACGTCCTGGCTCTAACCTACTTTCTGCTCATCCCAAACTCGATTAAAGATTACCCCCAGAAAGACTAAACTGGTTCTCCTACCAGCAAAGCCGAAGTCCGGAACCTCCTTCCTGGGATCGGATTGCTGGCGTGGTGACTGGTCTGCCTTACCTCTGGATATATCCACTGTTTCTGTAGAGGTCAGTAACCATCACTCTACTGTCTGCTGTTCAGTCCGTTGTCCTGAGCCGCACATTAACGCTCATATCTCCCTCCAGAAGATCCTGTCGCTGCTGTCTGTGTTTAAGAAACAAATGTTTCTCAGTGAAGGAAGTTATATTTTATTATTCTTTTTATTGTGTTAATATTGAAAAGTTGGGTTGAGCTTTTAAAAGCCTTGGAATTGGGTGGAGCAACCATTTCAATCCTACAAACAGGATCATGTGCAAAACACAACATGAGACACTCTGAGATAAGATGAGATACCACTAGACAAAGCATTTCTCATGTCGTGCAAAATGGTTTCACTCACCAGAAGACATTCTGGCAAATGCACATAAACCGCTCCAGGAGGAGAAAGTCCTGCAGGTCAATGACTGGGTGCAATCAGCTGCTTTTCAGTGATGTAAACTTTAACCAATCTGACTGTATTGTCTCTGTAAAGTGCCTCCAGATGACATATGTTGTGAATTGGCGCTATAGAAATGGGTTGAATAAAAATGAAAGGAAAATCTGACATGCAGGTTTCAAATTTGGCGTGAATGCAGCACAAGACAAGATGCTACATCATGAGACAACATGTGGAGAATATCGCGGTCTAGAAAATCTTTATTATGATGCTCATGTCTAACAGTCTCTTTATTTTATATTTGGATCATGTATGGTTCTGATTATTTAAGTCCTTCCACAGATGTATTTGTGATTTTTTGTTGGTTGTTGTTTTGGGGGCTCTTTCTTCCGTGTTGCTGTTTTATATCCTGATTTGACCTCAGGTGCGATTAGCTCTGTATTTAGTCATCCTTCACAGATGTCCTTCAGTCATATTTGCTGTTGATTTTCCTACCAAATATTCTCCCGTTCTGCCTGTTCTTTGTTTTTGTCGTTTTATCAACAGATTTTTCATGTATACAGAGACTTCTGGTTCTACCTCCACCTCCTATTGTAACAGGTACATGACAGAAAGTTGAAATTCACTATTGGATGTTAGGATCTTTCAGTTGAAAGCCACTGGAGTCAAAAGGGTTTTAATAAAAAGGAAAAAGTCTTTGGGACTAAACACTAATCAGGAGTCATTGTCCTGAGTCCTCCAGCTGCCCTGACCTACATCTTTCCCAGAAAGAAGCTCAGTATTCTTGCTAATATCGGACTAATCCTCCCCTCATCTCTGTGCTGCTGGAGGTCAGCCTTAAAAAAAAGCATTAAGCAAACAGCTAATGGAATTAAGGCTATAATAATACAGGGATATAGTGAGACAATTCTATTAACAAGATATAAATCATGTTGAGTGTGAGGTAAGTGTTTTTTAATTGATTGATGGAAAGAACGATCTATCGGTTTTCTGGAGACTAACAGCCATTTACCGTCTCTGCAGAGCAAAAGAGGCAAAAAGGGGGAGATAAGAAAATTACACTGGGATGAGGAATAAATTATTCAGAAAAGATAATCATTTTGTGCTGACATTACTAATGTGAAGAAGCATTTAATCTCCATCCTGTGGGACAAGAGAGCAGGATGAGGCTTTTTATAAAGATTAAAACAGCGGCCAGAAAGCTTCGCTCTCATTAGCAACACTGCTGTCCTCTAATCAAGGAGAGGGTAGTTGTGCACACAGTTCACACAGAGTTTAGCACAACTGCATGGAGGATACGAGCAGACCTCTTCATACATGTTCTCCCGTCGTGGCTTTTCATCATCAGTGTATTTTTCCATCATTTGTTAGCAGAGTGTTTGACTAGTAACTGAAGACAAGCTGCAGATGATCAGGAACTATTGGAGGATGGCCCTGTAGTTCTGTATGCTTCCTGTAAACAAAACATAAAAAGTGTCAATTAATATGTTAGATCTGAAATGAACCTACAGAAAACAACATCTGGAAAGATTTATGATATTTACAGTTAAATCTGATCTTTTTTATGATTTGATTAGAACTTGGCCCTTTCTGTCCTGCAAAGACGCTCAAGAAGACAATTGCTATAAACTGATGGTAATAGAAATGAATTGAATGGAACAACAGGTTTGTTTCAAGACATAAGAATATAAATCATAATCCAGAATAATCTAGCAGCAACCAGTTGTTCTTATGCTCTCTAACTAGAATATGCTCCAACCCTTCTGCAAATCTTTAGATGGACTCCACTTTGTAAAAATGACCTTTGCAGAAGATTAAGGTTAATACCTTTCTGTCATACAAATACAAAAATTTGTATTTCCAATTTATAGTTTGGGAGCTGTACTTGCTTTAATTCACATATATGATTTCAGGCGGAAATTGCTCCTAAAACCCTCTGGGCTTAAGGGGTTAAGCAGTCACAGGCTGGAAAAATGATCTCTTTTTATTTCTTTTTTATTGGGTTCTAAGACTAACCCATAAGATTTATGCCATTTATGATCACAGATTCCTGTCAGTTGTTCTGGACCAATGTGCAGGTTGGAATACTGATACAGTAATTGGTTCAGGATGAAAAACTGAGGAGACAAAAAACAAACAAAATGGCTGAAGTTGAACATAAAAAAACAACAGCAAATGTGAAGGGAACAATCCAGAAGAAAGAAAATAAGCAACAGGTGCTGTAAGCCCCAGAGGAAAGGTGAGTGGCAGTGAGCTGACTAGAGGTGGATAATCCAGCTCCAGAAAGTAAAGAACCTGCCTACTGTCCCTTCATCCTGTTAACATAACCATCTGATCAGCTTCCAGTCTGGAAACAAGTGGAACTAATCTCTGTACAGGCATTTTGCCTTCTGGACCTGGATTATCCACCTCAGGATCAGACACAGATGAACTGAAAAAGTTTAGGGTAGAAAACAGAAAGAGAAAAAGACCTGAATAAAGAAGACCCAAATGTTTGTTTCCAGGACAGATTCTCTAATCATATGAAATAATCCAGATTACGTTCACCTGTTAATGAGCACAATAAGCAAAGCATGCGGCTTCAGTAGAGAGATGAGTCCAGAAAAACATGTCATTTTTAGTCAGATTTAGATTTACTGAATAAAAGAGGTGGCACCTAATTAATACACAGCAGCTTCAGTCCCTGCTGTCATTTTATCAGGTAACAAATGTTTTAGAAGTTATTTTAAAATGGGGCAAAATGCAGTTTTTGTTTTTGCTTTCTGTTAAAACAAAGAACAAGCCAATCAGATTATTTAGTGAATTATAAATTAGATATCAGAGAATTACAGATACGAGAGAAGGAAAGCAGTTTCATTTCAAGAAATGTATCTTTTACAATAATGATGGCATTTTTCCATTACTGTCTTCTATCAAGCAGCAAGTAGCAAGTAATAATAATAATAATAAAGGAAAATCAAACTTACATAAAAAAGAGTAAGATATTCACATTCTATCCCCACTTTAAATCTTCACATTAAAAGTCTGAAAAACTGTCTTTTGTGTTGCAGCTGTCGGATCCATGCTTGGGTCTGATGCAAAATTTAAGTAGATCATTTATTTGAGCCTGGTCTGGTCTGTCATAGAGGAAATACATACAGCAGCAACTATTCAGCAGCCAAACTCAAACAGTGCAGTGTGAACATGAGGACAGAGCAGCTTCAGATGAAAAACACAATGCTGAAGTTGGCCTCTGGTTTGTAGATTTGTATTCCTCTGCTGATTAAACGATAAACAGACTCGTACTTCATTTAATTTAAAGGCTCTAAAATGTTTCACACTACATTCAGCCACTCACACCCTGATGGTGGTGAGCTACCTGGTGGCCAGACTGACTGAAGCGAGCCTTCCGTACACTTAGTCTTTATGTTCTTGGTGGCACTGACGTTTGCACCTGGTTTTCTCCTGTTATTTATTTAGCAAGGTAAGATTAGTTTTATTTGGTTTACTCATTTTCCATAGGTAAGTTCAGGTTATTAATAAGATAGTTTGCTTTTGTTTATTGTGTTCAGCACTCTGAGTTGATCGACCCAACTTGTAACAACTTACAAAAACTACATCTTTAAATATAAAATGGTCAAATTTGTGTGTTGTCATAAATAAAAATATGTTTGTGAAAAAAAGATGAGGGCTATGATGACACTGGCTTGGAGAACTCTGTTTTATTCCACGTGTGTCTAACTTACAGCGCCTGCTCAGCAGTGCTTCCTTGCTATGGAAGCCTATTGAATAAATTCACCACACGTGTCAGAAGCAGCAGACTTCTTAGCTAAAGTAGCCTGTTACTGATAGCAGTGGGAGGCTCATCAGGAGAAAAATCAGGTATCAGAAGCAGGATAGTTGATTTTTTTATTTCTCTCAAATAGAACAAGAGAAATTAGACTGGACATTGTTGCCATGAATTTTGTCTGGTTTCTCTTTGTTGAGTTGTTGCAGCAGCACCCCCTGCAGTGAATGGCACTCTATGCAACAGCCTAACATGTAGCTCCATCACATTTTCTTACCACACTATCAACCTGACGTATTATGCCAAATCAACTTTGAGTTTTTTCCTCTACTCCTTTGTTAAACCTGCCACCTACCTGCCCTGTTAAGCAACACACAGACCCTCACCAATCAGTAAGTGGTGATGAGGCTCCTTTAGCAGCTAATCTGCACAGTGACAGTAACTGCTCCTTTTTAGCTGATGTCTAAATTGGATGTCGAAGTGGCCTGATACTGGTGCCGCAGCGACTCTAGGGGGACACCATGAAACAGGCGGCACCTACGCAGGGAGAGGCTGCGTCACAGTGAAGGCAAGTGTGTCTCTTCATGGATGGGAGAAAATAATATTTCATAACAAATGAGTACTCCATGGTGCCAAAAGGAAATATTTCATCATCCATTTACCTATAGTTGACTTGGAGGCTTTATGGAAGCAGGATCTAGGACCTTTAAAGCATTTAGCTTGTTGGGTCCCTTATGAAATATGATTTTAGTTTTATGATTTAAACAGAAACTGATCAGGTTTTATTTAAAACACTTTACAGCTTTCTCCATCTATGAATGTTTCTTCTTCCAAGTTGAGCCTGAAACTTTATCAAACACCACCATGGAGCTACCTGCCGAAACATCATGTAATGGAGTCAGGCTGGGTGTCAGCTGTTTAACCAGAAATAATGGCTAAAGCAAAAGAAAAGGGGGGGGCACACTCTGAACAGTCATTGTGACAAATGATGAGGGCTACAAACAGGAAGTTAACAGGAGAGTGGCGCTGTTATCTCCCCTCACATGTTTATTACAGCCAGCCTCTTGTTGAGCACCACGCTGTGCTGACAGTGATGGACAGCTCCTATTAAGACCCTTTCTGCTGGGCAGCTGGCAGAAACAGATACATTTAATACAACGGTTATTACATTTTATTGGCTCGGCTATAAAATATGGCCACTAAATAGTTGCTGCCATCAGATGTAGTTTGATACAAGATTTTAATTTGAGCAAGGGCTCCATAACACAGCAGCTATTGACACCAGGCTTTGTGTGGGGACAGTAATGATGGTGTACATGTGTGGGTATTGATGCTCTGTCTCCTGTGGGCTTTGTCTACTGGTTATATACGATGGGATGTTATCAGACCTTCCCCCTCTGCTCCTTATTCACAGAGCGTGTCTGCTTATCACGTCTCAATGTGGCACCAACAGCTGGCTCCTGGCCCATTTAAAGGAGACGCATGACGCCACTTATTATCCTGAAAAGAAAAAGGGTCAGAAGGTGTCTGATATTATGGAATTATATGGAAAAATTACTCCTGTTTGTATCCACCAGGAATCATTACAGTTCTATATCTACAAAATTTGGTGGGTTTTATTTATTCAAGTACCTTCTTAGAAGCAGGATGTGTGGGTGGGCAGCAACGTTTGTCGATTTTTAAAAATCCGTCATAAACAGTTAGTATACAACCTTGTAAACGTATTGATATGGCCCCAATGAGGTGCTCAACCTGTAATTTCCTGGTTTGGTGCTGCTGGAGGTCTTCAGAAAAGCTGAACTGTCTCTATATGAAGTAATCAGTTGACAGAGAGTCATGAAAGGCAAGAAATTATTCACCCTTTAGATTATTTTATTTCTTTTTTCCCATTTTTTATTTCCTTTATTTAATCAGGTAACCCCCGATGAGATCTGGATTTTCAAGAGGGACCTTGGCAGACTATGCAATACACAGCAACCTGGTTCCAAAATACTAGTAATTGATACATATGCAGGGTGTATAGAAAACAGTTTAAAAGCAGTGACAGTGTTTAATAGGGTTTTGTTGCCTGATTTTAGGAACCACTCAAAACAGCTCCAATTAAGTAAATTCTGACATCTTGAGTTTAGACTGTAGTTGACTCACACTAAATGCTTCCCCTTTTCAGTTCGAACACATGGAACATGTAAAAGCAAAATGTTGTTAGAGCGTAAATAATGGAAATGAACAGATCTATGTACAAAAGAGCTGAAGTGTGCTGGAGCCAAGCCAAGTAGAGATTTATAAATCAGGATCATCAGGTGATTGTTTTTCTGTACAATTAAAAGAGGCCATTCAGCTTTTGCGTACAACTCACAATGATGTGTGAGATGTTTGCTACCGGTTGCAAACTTTAAAGCACAATGATACACAGTATTCAATGAGTGAAGACATTAGGTCCAAACATTCCTATATAAAAAAATGTTTCCATAATCCAGAAGAGGAAAAAATATTGCTGCTACCAATTTACTTATAGCTTTGAGAGACAGAAAAAAATCTATTTTGGTAATAAAACCCAATCTTCCTTTTCAATGTTCTTAACAAATTTGCTAAGTGATTTTTTTTTTAAAAGCTCTTTATCTAAAATAAAGCTGAGATATTTATAATTACTGACAAACTTAATTTGGGCATCTACAGCACTTGTAAGCACTAGAGATTTCTGGTGATTTTCTAGAGTTTGAAAAAAATATTGCCTTTGTCTTATCGACATTTAAAACCATCTTCAGAGTTTGTAAGTGGGTTTGACCTACATTGAAAGCAGACTGCAATGCTGTATTGCCTGTGATAGTGATGAAGAATAGCAGTAAATGACTTAATCATCTGCATAAAAATGATGAAAAGCATTTGACAAATTGTCACGCAAGATATTTATATAAAAAGTGGACCAAGAACTGAGTCCTGTGGAACATCATTTAAAATAGTAAGAATAGAAGAAGTGAAACCGGCCAATTCAACTCTATGGGTTATGTCTGACAAGTAATCACCTACCCACATGGTAGATTGATGTGAGAGCCCAATCCTGTGCAGAATTTCAATTAAAATTTACTGTTGACTAACAAATGCTGCAAAATGGGAGAGTAGATAGAATGAAGCAGGGTGAAGAAAGAGGACCCTATGTCCTCCAGAAATCTAAGCCTATAGCAGCATAACTATAGAGATAACTAGGGATAACTTGAGCCACTCTAACTATCAGCTTTATCAAAGAGGAAAGTTTGATGCCTAGACAGGGTGTCTGCCTCACAGACCAAAACTGGTAGCTAGTTTCTACAGGAGAGGAGCCTGATAATTAAAAAGAAAGTCTCAGTGTAATGGCCCCTTCAGGTACCGTATGTTCAGCCTGTTCCGCCCTCCCTCACAACCAAGCTCCGTCTGCTCCCCTCTGGACTTCCTGGATTCACCAGACTCTGAGTTATCTAAGTTTCTTTAGAACTCAGTTGCTCCGTCTCTCCCCACAGATCATCCCTCAGCAGCTGAAGCAGTCAGCAGATGTCAGACTTTTTCCCCTGTTTTTTCTTCTACAGCAGCTAAATTCTCTGGGAATGTGACTAAATGTAATGGATTTCTTCTTCAATGTTCTATGGTTTTTAATCCATCCCCCCATGTTTTTTCCGTGGACCAGACAAAGATTTCATACATTATTTCCCTTTTATTAGATAGAGAACTAGACTGGACCAAAGCCTGTTTCCCTTCTCCCAGCTCTTTCAACTGTTCTTTTGAGATCTTCTTGAGTATTCAGTCAGGTTCCAGATCAGACCTAGCATTCTAGAGACCTATGGAGGCTGACCCATGGTAAAGAATCTGTTGCTGATTTTTCTATTGATATCTGGATTAAAGCTGCTTTTTCTGGGTGGAATGAAACTGCTCTTAAAAGTGCATACTTTAAAGCCTTGGGAGATGCCATTAAGGATAAACTAGTAGTCATAGAGGAACCAGAGACTCTAGAGGACTTCATAAATCTCACCATCAGGTTGGATAATCGCCTCATAACCCACTCTAAGTAAACAAGAACTCGAACTCTAGCTTCACAACCAACAATTGTTCGTTCTCTTCCTGTTTCTACTCCTCATCCATCAGTTTATCCTCAGGCTGACCTATACAGATTGGACATGCCCAGCTAACCCCTGATGAAAGGAAAAGAAGGATGTCTACTCGTCTGTCTTTACTGTGGCGATGCCGGTCATTTCATTGCCTCCTGTTCCAAGTGTTTAAACCCCCAGGTCCGCCAGTAAATAAGAGGAGTCTGACGGACCCTGTTCAAGAAGAAGAAATTCGTCGTCTTCTGTTAAGTGCTTCTCTGGTTTCTAACTCTGTGTTCCCTAGTGGCCCTGGTGGATTCAGGCTGTGAGCAGAATCTCATTGATGCAAGTCTGGTTACTCAAATGAATATAGAAAGAGTGCCACTTTCTGCTCCCTGCTTCGGCGCTGGATGGTAAGAAACTTCCTTTCATCACACACCAAACTAAACCAGTCACTCTCATCATCTCTGGAAATCACCAAGAGAATCTTTCTTTTTTCATTTTTCCCACCTCAAGTTCTCCCTTGTTCTGGGTTACAACTGGCTACAAAAAATAATTCAAGAATAAACTGGAGAGAGAAATTAATTGAGAACCGGTCAGTTACTTGTCATTCTCTGTTTCTTGGCTCAGCCGTTGTCCCAGGAGATATACCTTTCATTCTCCCTAACCCAGAGGATGACACCCCAGTTTTATCTTCTTTTCCTGATGAATACCACAACCTGTCTCAAGTATTCAGTAAGGCCAAGGCCTTGTCTTTACTACCTCATCTTCCATACGACTGCAAAAAAGAACTTCTTGCAGGAGCACCTTTACCATCAAGCAGACTATATAATCTCTCTCGTCCGGAACGTCAAGCCAATGGAGACCTACATCAAGGAGTCCCTCGCTTCTGATATCATCCATCCCTCCTCATCTCCTCTGGGTGCAGGCTTTGTCTTTGTCAGTAAGAAAGATGGATCCCTTCCACCATGCATTGACTACCGTGAGTTAAATAACATTACTGTCAAGAACAAATACCCACTACCTCTACTTTCCTCTGCTTTTAAACCCGTCCAGGGGGCCACAGTCTTCACCAAACTGGATCTTTGAAATGCGTAGAGGCATTTGCTGGAGGGAGCTGTTCATCCAGTTCTCATTTGGACTGACCAAAAGAATCTGGCCTATTTAAAGTCTTCCAAGAGACTAAACCCATGTCAGTCTAGAAGGTCTCTATTCTTCTCAGGATTCAACCTCTCTATCACCTACCAACCAGGTAGTAGGAATGTCAAACCAGATGCTCTTTCATGCATTTATTCTCCAGATGACTCTGAGAAATTGCCCACTTCAATTCTCCCCTCCTCTTGCACCGTTGCCAGTTACCTGGGAAATCGAGGAATTAATCAAACAGTCCCATCTGTCTGAGCCTCCTCCAGAAGATACGCCAACTGTTTGTTCCACTTTCTGTCAGGTCTAAATTCATCCAAAGGATCCATTCGTCAAGGTTTTCTGCACACCCTGGGGTGAGTCGTACCATTGCTCTTGCTAACCGGCGCTTTTGGTGGCCTTCCCTCCACAAGGGCATAAGGGAATTTGTCCTAGGCTGTCCTACCTGCCCCAGGAACAAGACTTCAAATCAACCTCCATCAGGTCCTCTTCAACCTCTGCCCATTCCCAAAAGGCCTTAGTCCCACATCACCCTGGATCTTGTAACTGGACTCCCCCATTCTCGAGGTATGACCACCATCCTCACCATAATTGACCGTTTCTCCAAAGTCTGTCACCTCATTCCCCTTAAGAAACTCCCATCCGCCTTCCAAACAGCCCAGCTTTTCGTCAAGCATGTTTTCCGGACGGACAGAGTTCCTCAATTCATCTCCCAGGTATAGAGGAATAAAAAGCTCCAGCCTTTCCAAAAGAATATTATGATCAACTGGATCAAATGCAGCACTGAGATTTAACAGGACAAGTACAGATACAGTCCATTATCTGAGGCCATGCAAATATTATTAGTGACTTTCACCAGAACTGTTTCAGTGCTATGATGAGCTCTAAAACCCGACTGAAACTCTTCAAAAATGTCATTATGGTGTACGTGGTCACACAACTTTAGATAAGAAAAGATTAGATTAAGGTCTATAATTGACCAAGTCATCTGAGTCAAGAGAAGGTTTCTTAAGTAAAGGTTGAACAACAATTACCTTAAAAACCACAGGTAGATATATCTGTAGCAAGGAAAGATTAATCATATCTAAAAAGGAGGCGGAAATCAGAGGGAATACTTCCTTAATTAACTTGGTTGGAACTGGATCTAACGTACAAGATGAAGGCTCAGATGAAGATAATAGTTTTGCTAACCCTGAAATATCAATTGGATCATAACAGTCTAAACCCGGTTCAGGTCCTATAGTTACCTCAGATGCTGCCTCTCATTCTGAAGCTAAACCAGTCATATTCAGAGGGGTGCCAACGATCTTATTTTTGATAAAATAAATCTTACTCGTACTCATCATCTTCCGCTTTCTCAGCAGTCTCAGCAGTGACTCCCAGACTTCTCTTTCAGCAGACACCTCCTCCAGCTCTGTTGGGGGAAGCCCAAGGTGCTCCCAGGCCAGCCAAGAGATATAGTCCTTCCACTATGTCCTGGGTCGTCCCCTGGAACTTGCCTGGAACACCTCTCAAGGAAAGGGGTCCAGGGGACATCAGAAAAAGATGTCTGAGCCACCTCAGCTGACTCCTCTCAATGTGAAGGAGAAGCGGCTCCACTCTGAACCTCTCACGAATGACCGAGCTCCTCACCCTATCTCTAAGGGAGAGCCCAGCCACCCTGCGGAGAAAGCTCATTTTGGCCGCTTGTATCCGCAATCTCATTCTTTCACAATCTCGTTCCAGATTTCATGATCATAGGTGAGGGTAGCAACGACCAGTAAATCGAGAGCTTTGCCTTTTCGCTTAGCTCTCTCTTCACCATGAAAGACTGATGCAGCGACTGGATTATGGCCGCAGCTGCACCAATCTGTCTATCGATCTCCTGCTCCATTCTCCCCTCACTCGTGAAGAGGACCCCAAGATACTTAAACTCTTCCACTTGAGGCAGGAACTCTCCTATAACCTGAAGGGGACAAGCTACCTTTTTCTGGTCGAGAACCAGAACCACTGCCTCGGACTTGGAGGAAGTGATTCTCATCCCTTCCGTTTCACACTCCCCAGTTCATACTTTAGGTCTTGGCAGGAGGAAGCCAGCAGGACCAGGTCTTCTGCAAAAAGCAGGTACAAGATCCGCTGGTCTCTAAAACAGACCACCTCTGACCCTTGGCTGCGCCTTGAAATCCTGTGCATAAAAGTTATGAACAGGACTGGTGACAAAGGGCAGCCCTGTTGGAGTCCAACATACACCGGGAACAAGTCCGAGTTAATGGCGGCAATGCGGACCAAACTCCTGTTCCGCTTGTACAGAGACTGGATAGCCCCTAGTAAAGAGCCCCCGACTCAGTACTCCTGAAGCACCCCCCACAAGGCGGCATGAGTTAAATGGTCGAATGCCTTTCCAGGTCCACAAAACACATGTGGACTAGTTGGTGCAAACTCCCATGAACCCTCGAGAACCCTGCAGAGAGTGTAGAGCTGGTCCACTGTTCCACAGCCAGGACGAAAACCACACTGCTCCTTCTGAAGCCGAGGTTCAACAATCAGCTGGACTCTCCTCTCCAGGTCCCTGGAATAAGCCTTCCCTGGGAGGCTGATTAGTGTGATTAGTGTGATTCCCCTGTAATTGGAAAACAACCTCTGGTCACCCTTCTTATGGATGGGGGACCAGAACCCTGGACTGCCAATCCAGGGGCACTGTCCTCGACCTCCACGCCATGTTGAAGAGGCGTGTCAGCCATGACAGCCCAACAACATCCAGAGTTCTGAGGTACTCAGGTCAGATCTAAAGAATGGGTCTTAGTTATAAAGAATTCCATAAAACCATTACTGCTAAGAGCAGGGGGAATGGGCAGTTCAGCAGGGCTATGGCTTTGGGTAAGTTTAGCCACTGTATTATGAAGAAATCTTGGATTATTCTTATTCTACTCTATTCATGAGGAAAAATATGTTGACAGAATAAGCTAGAGGCATGGTCAGATTTAAGGGTCATTTCATACAGCAGTTAGCAGCTTTTCCAGGCTTGGTAGGATACGTGTAGGCATGTAGAGCATTATTTCCTCTTCAGTTTCCTAGCACATAAAAGTGCTCTGTATTTTAAACAAGGAGAAAGCTTTCTACTTTTAAAGATTTTTAAAGGGGCTTCGTTGTCTAAGGTGTTACGCAAGGAACTAGTAATCCCCTCAAAAAATAATTAACTTGTGAGGGAATTAAACAGAAATTTTGTCCTTTGCAGTATTGTTCATTGATACAATATATGTCGGTACACTTCAGTTCAGTGATATAATACTGTTATTTCTTGATATTCAATGCTATATGTCAGCACAAGATCCAAAGTATAAAGATCTGAATGAGTCAGACTATTCACATTTTGAACAAAGCTTTTGGAATCTAAGAATCTAGCTAGGTTCCGCAACTGATCGAAAACTGTGCCGTCACGGAACCAGACACCGAGGTTCTGAGGCACGGGCACCGAACCCGTTCAAGAACCGCAGTTCTTTAGATGGAAAAGCCCCCTGAGTGGAAAAACAGGCATCATTAGCGTCACCTCATCAAGAACTACAGTCAAGTTGCGTCACCTCATCAAGAACTACAGTCAAGTTGCCTCTCCCCTTCATGGTCTTACTTCCGCAGAACTAAGTTCTCCTGGAATGATGAAGTGAAAAATGCTTTTTATAAGCTCAAACAAAACTATTCACCTCTGCACCTGTCCTTCAGTCTCCGGATCCCGCAGAGCAATTTATTGTGGAAGTGGACGTTTCTAGTAAAGGGGTTGGTACGATCCTCAGTCAAAGGGCAAAGGACGGCTGAATTCACCCTTGTGCATTCTATCCTATTAGCCTCTCTCCCGTTGATCCCACTCATCCCCGAGGTTGGCGCCGACTCTGGACCCAGCACCTGTGTATCCAGAACCTGCTCCAGTCCTCTCGGCGTCTGGACCTCACGCTTCCCCGAGGTCGGTGCCGTCTCCGGATCCAGCTTCTGTGCCTCCGGGTCCTGCTCCAGTCCCCTCGGCGTCTGGATCCCACTCATCCCCGAGGTCAGCGCCGACTCTGGACCCAGCACCTGTGTATCCGGAACCAGCTCCAGTCCTTTCGGTGTCTGGACCTCACGCATCCCCGAGGTCGGCGCCGTCTCCGGACTTAGCTCCTGTATCTCGGGGACCAGCGTCTTCAGAACCAGCACCGCCTGCCCCTCCAGCGTCTGGACCTCACGCCTTTCTGAGGTCCGCGTCACCTACGGACCTCGCTCTGGCATCTCCAGTCTCGACTTCTCCGGAGTCCGCTCTTGCCGGCGGGTTCATCGGGGCAACAGCCGGCACAGCCTCTGCCGCCATCCAAACGGCGGGGTTGGAGTCAGTTCCTACTGCCGCTCTCAAACCAGGTGCTGATTCTCCAAGTGTTCCTAGTGCTCCAAGTGTTCCTAGTGGTCCTAGTGTTCCTCCTAGTGGTCCTAGTGTTCCTCCTTGTGGTCCTAGTGTTCCTCCTAGTGTTCCTCCTAGTGTTCCTCCCAGTGTTCCTCCTAGTGTTTCTCCCAGTGTCACTCCTAGTGCTTCTCCCATTGTGACTCCTCGTGTTTCTCCCAGTGTGACTCCCAGTGCTTCTCTCAGTGTGACTCCTAGTGAGCTTCCCAGTGTGACTCCTTGTGTGCTTCCCAGTGAGCCTCCTTGTGTGCTTCCTAGAGCTCTCTCTAGTTCTCCTTTAGAGTCCCCTAGCGTTTCTCCTGAGCTTCCTTGTGTCCCTCCTGAGCTTCCGACCCTTAGAGCCCCTTCTCTGCTTCCTAGTAAGTCTTCAGAGCTCCTGCCTGCTAGGGCTGCCCCAGAGACTCCTCGTTCCCGCCTCCGGGCGGTCCCAGTGACTCTTGGGCCCTGCCTCCGGCGCCACAGAATGCCTCTGGAATGGCTTCATGGAACTGGTCATCGGCGTGGACGCCCTCCGGACCTCCCTACTTGTCTGCCTCCTGAGTTTTCGCCCACTCTGTGTGGGTTGTTTTTTGTTTTTCTGGACTCTGATCCTCCTTCAGTCACCCCTCCGCCCACCTTTTGTTTTGGACTGTTCTTTGTGTTTGGGCGTCTGGAAGCCGCTCGTTAAGGGAGAGGGGGGTGGGGGTGGGTACTGTCATGATCTGTGGTTTTGTGTGTCATTTTTGAGCTTCCTGTTGTCTCTGTGCTCTCCGTGTCATCCTGTCCTCCCTTGATTGCCCCCAGGTGTGTCTCGTTTCCCTGATTTCCTCCCTGTGTATTTAAACCCACCTGTGTCTTCTGTTCTTCGTCGGGTCCTTGTCAGAGTCTCTCAGAGTTCGTCTGTGATCATCTGAGTTTGTTCTGTGCTCGCTGCCTCTCGTATGTCCAGTTGCTACCGGTGTTAAACCTCTGGGATTCAGTTTAAGCCGTGCTGCCTGGTCTGAGGACTTTTCAGTTGCTGTATTTTTGGATTTTGCTTATTAAAACCACATTTTTCAACACATCCTGGTTCCAGCCTCTGCCTCACCACCTCAGCCGTTTCATGACAGGTGCAGCCATTGAGTGGAAGAGTTATGCCAGCAGACGACCAAGAAAGTTAGGGTGCAATGGCTACATCTAGTAGTTCGGTGAAAGTGCTTTACAGACTGACAGGTTGTACTCCATATTATAGTTCTGTTGTTCCTCTGACGGATCCGGGGTAGGTATCATAACTAGTGATAACTATAACATAAACGCCCCCCCCTTGCAGGCACTTAATATATATGATGTAATACCAGCACTAAATTGACTGACTAATTACCAGCAATTACTTTAATATACTAAATCAGACAATTTCCCAGATGGGTAGCCAGCTATATTGACTTTGCTTATTTTCCATTAAACGCTCTGTTTGACATTCAGAATGTTTCACATAGGGAATCTTTTCATAGTATGACAGCATTATCTACACATCCAGTTTTCATATAAACACCATGAAGGCATAGCAAGTTATAGGCCATGATTATGAAAAATGTTAGGAAAGCTTTACTTTTGCTGAACATTACAATTAGTGTTTTTTTTAATGGTACAGACGAGCAAGCCATAGATGGTTATGAAATGCAGTTAGACTGCTCTAGGTAGAACTAAGAGGAAGAACTCTTTCTTGATTCTTGTACTTGCAGCAGTCTGAATGTGGTGTATTGCAGGTAAGATACCAGAGTCAGGAGGATATTTATCATCCCAGTTTTTTGGCTCTGGGGTCTTGTGATGTTTCTTCTGTTTTACCGAATTAGAGTTCTAAGACCTGGGATCTTATAATGTGTTTTCAGAAAGTGTGAAGCACTAATGTGACCTGATCTCTGTTCATGTAGCTTTTGAGATGTTACTCCACTAAACAGTTCTAACCCTCGTCTAATGATGATCCATGAGAAGCAATAACCTCAAATGACAGCACACACATGCCTACCTCTGACTGGTGATCAAGGGACATCTACATGTGTGCTGGCTGTAAGGGGGGGGGGGGGCATGTCACATTCACTGCTCTATGTGCTGCATATTAAAATCTTTATGGAAGCAATTAAATGTGTGCTTAATGGGCAGGAGTTGGCAGAATGATTGTACGAATGAATTAGCAGTTATGATGGCCCACATTACAAGATGAAGTAAATGCAATTACCTCAGGCCTCCCCCTCCTCCTGCCTTCAGTTTTAGCAGCGTGATATGACCTAATTAGCTCTAGTCTTAAAAAACTCTCTTGCTGATCTGATCCGCTGATGGCTGTACTGAACTGTTTTCTTCGTTTCACTATATTTTTTTTTCTCCTGTTGCTTTGGTGCATTGCATTCAGATCATTTGGAACCAGGATTTGACTTTTTTCTCAATTTGATACAGCACCAGGTATTAACCACTTAACTTCCACCTTTTATAACTTGTGCACAAATGAATTGCATATCCAAATTCCATTGGCCAGTAAAATATTATATATCCCACATGCTTTTGATGTTTCTCATTGGAAAGCTAAGAACTTCTAGTTATTGGAGATACTGTATGTGTACAAACTTAAGTTTTATACAACTAGCTATGCAGCTTCAAACATGGCCAAAATGATTACTTTTTCCTCTCGCATTAAAAAATACAATTTTTCATATAGGCTACTCCATGTTGGGTATTATTCATAGTTGACCTCTACAACTCACTGCACTTGTTGTGTGTAAGCATCTCTAGTCCTAAGCATTGTGATACTGTGGCTCTATTTGTCTATATTTCTCTATTTGTCGGCAAAAGGTCCACTTGGTACGATTGATCCAATAGGTCCAAAAGTGCCAAACTGGATTATTTGAATTATATGAGTAATTTGACAATAAAAAACACATTTTTAAATGTAGCTTTGAACAAATTTTCATTTAAGCACTTTGTTTTATGATATTTCAAAATTTTATATTTCAGAATTTTGAACACGCATTTTCAGTGCGTCAAATTATTTTTCCTGTCCTCTCTCTCCTTATGCGCACAAATAAACACCATCTTTTCAGTCTGCCCCTGCATTAACGATACCTTAGCTTATCGCATTTGCAAACAAAATACATCAACCAAAGTTTAATTGGTCACTGACTGGTTGAGGTACAGCTGTACAAAAACTACAATAACACATGCACCTGGAGATGGAGTTTCTGAAGTGAAGGACGTTTCCTGCTTATTCTGGATACTGAGAAAGAAACTTATGCTTGATTTTGGGAGCAAACAGATTGCTAAACAAGCCCACGTAACATAGATAACTAAAAGTATCACCATTCAACTTCTAAAACGTTTCCGCAACCTTCAGCTATTACTGTTTAACTCAGCTTTTTGATATCTTTTACAGTTTTGGTTCAGTGATGCGTCAAACTTTTAAACAATCTTTACGGATTTTTAGTTTTATAAAGGAACTTAATGACAGAATATTGGTGCTGCTAGCATTGGCAAGCAGCTTCTGCTCAGTCACTGAATCTGTCAAGAACCCACGCAAATTATTCATCAAAATGTAGGAATTTTTTAAATCTAACCCTCACTGATGTGGAATTTACAGTTTCCCAACAAGTTTGCCCAGAACACCAAAAAGTCCACACTTCTTCAATAGAAATTGGAGAGTTTCCAAAAATCTTAGCCAGAAATCCCAAGCGACTCATGTTTATGAATCGCCACCTCTCCTAAACCATTTGATGTACCAAGGTGAAACTTTGTACACATTTTCTTCAGACCTTTCTAGCACTCAGACTGAGGGAATTGTTTTAATTTCACAAAGGTTTTCACCATTTTTCACATTTTGCAGTGTGCTGTGTCAGTATGAAAATATTTTGCACAGAAACAGCCATTTCTGGCTCCCCATCGTTCCCCTATAAATTCTGAATTAAATGATGCAAGAATGTAATCGATATGACTTATTATTCTAGTTATTAACATTTTTTAAGTAAAAAATCTCACTTTATTAAAGCATAAACTGAGGGGAGACATGACTCTGCAGTTACTGGTGGACCTGTTGTCCATTTAAATAAACAGAGTGCTCCAAGAGCCTAAATGACACGCATGCTTTTTTAAATCAATGCCACTCCTAAACCATTTTATGTACAGATATGAGATTTGGCAAAGATTATCTTCAGTCCTTTCTAATGCTCTTGTTAAAGATATTTTTCAATATCATCTATGGTTTGGCTGTATAGCAGGGCTGTTCAGCTGCATTAAATCAGTCACTGAACAAAAACTCCTCATAGTGAAATCGCTCACGTTGATCCCCTTTTTACATCCTCACCACATAATCTTTTGTAGGAATATGAAAGTTGGGTTATTGGTTCATCAAAGCCTGCTGATTCCTATGGTTTACATTTTTCTCTGTATCTATTACACTTTTTGGTTTATTAGTCAAAGTTCAACACAAATGTTTGCCCATATTCTTCATATTTTGCAAAGTTTCCTCTTTTTTCCACAGAGAGCTGTGCCAGTTTGAAAATATTTTCAACAAAAACAGCCTTAACACATTGTTCCACTATTCATCCTGAATTAAACGGTACAAGAATGACTTTGATACTTAACATGCCAGAGTTATGAGCGACAATGCAGTCTATTCACTAAACCAACTAAGGGGAGACAATGAGGTGCTGCTGCTGCTGGAGGCCTTATTTACAAACATTAAGGGGCCTTAAGATCCTGAACAACAGATGTTTTTGAATTGCCTTCTCTCCCAAAACCTTTGATGTACAGATATGAAATTTTGCACAGGTCATGTTCTGGCCTTTCTAGACCTCATATTCAAGGAATTTTTTAAATCTCATTTATGGTGTGGCTGTGTAGCTGGGTTGTTGGGGGTTTTAAAGATTATATGGACATCGCAATGTAAGTAGAACAGCAAAGGTAAAACAGAAAATAGGAGAACAGATTAAGGGAACAGGAGATAAAAGGGAGACAATAATAAAACAACGTCAGTCTGCTTCACCCATGCAAAGATATGCAAAAAGAACAGCACAACCAATGGACATGGTACGAGACATACAACAGAGTAACACCTAGATACTATCGCCGAAGCGTAAGAAGCATTATTTAATCTGACATGTATTCTGTGTTGCCTGAAGATAACAATACGAGCTTTCTGTATGAAAGTCAATCTCTAAGTGCCTGGAACCAAGTACTTGTAGTTGTTTGTGAAAAGTGCACTCGTGGGGCGTTCCGGTTGGCGCAGTGGTTAGCGCATACGACCCATGTATGGAGGACTTAGCCCCAGGTTCGAATCCAGCTTGTGGTCCCTTCCCGCATGTCTCTCCCCCTCTCTCATACACCCTATACTGTCAGCCTATTTTCAGAAAAACGAGCTACTAGTGCCGTGCACTTGTGGTTGTGGAGATCCGAAGAGGCACCCCCCGAGACCCAATGCCCCAGACGCCAAGGGGGAAGGAGAGACAGCCCCGAGGAAGTCCCCCACCCACAGCAATGCCCGAGCCCCAGGGAGCCGCGGGGAAGATACCGCGGGCCCTGCTGGCAGCCGGCAGCCAGTCGCCCCGAAGTGAATCTGGCAATGGGTCCTAGGGAACCTAGGCCCCAAGGGTGCACCAACCCACGGCAGGGAAGCCGACAGGAATAAGCCAGTAGCCACCCGGGCATCCACCCCCAAACCCCGAGCTCGGGCGAGCCCAGGCGCCAGCCAGTGGAGGGAGAGCAGGATGGGGGAAATGGGCTCCGCACTTGGGAGCAGTTCAGGCCCCAACCTGGATAAAAAAAAACAAGACAAAAAACGCAGTCTCAATCACATCTTCCCACCCTAGTGGAACCTTTAAAGCTAGTTTGACATCAAACTAAATTTTTCAAGATAAACTTTGGTTCTCAAACACAAACAGGTTGGACAATGAAACTGAAACACCTGGTTTTAGACCACAACAACTTATTAGTATGGTGTAGGGCCTCCTTTTGCGGCCAATACAGCGTCAATTCGTCTTGGGAATGACATATACAAGTCCTGCACAGTGGTCA
>JAUZNJ010066672.1:0-26502 GCA_034780135.1 Jordanella pulchra
AAATGGTAATTGTCTTTGTTAAATTACTTTGGACCTCAAATTGAAAGATCCTGCTGATTTAAGTTTTGAACATTTCCATTTATTTGTGAAGATATTCACTAAGCTATGCAAAACATGAAGGGGTGCCAATAATGGTGAGCAGGACTGTATAATTTACACTTAAGCACCTAGTTCTTGTTTGCATCAAAAAAATTATTAAAAACCCAATCATCAAGAAAGATTTACTTGATGATTACTCCTGAAAGATGTTTGCTTTAGTCCTCAACAAGAGAGGCGTTGTCTGCTGCCCCATACAGCCTGTGATGATGCTGCAGTCCAACTTACTTTAACTTTTGTTGGCAATCAGACAAACATAACTCAACATAATAAAAACAATGGTTTTTGTATGGCAGAGTCGATGTTTTGTGGCTCGGAGGCATCTCACAGCTCTGTTTAGTGTTCATGTTTAATGTAAGGATACATAATTGGTATCAGCCTCATACCTCACTCCTCAGGCTTCTCTCATGCAGCTGTTATTACCCTTTTTGTTGGAATATATAAATTTATATTTATTTTTCCTTGCTTATTTGAACTGTGGTGCCTCTATAGGGAGGAGAAATAATGACTAAGAATATTGAACACTTCTGCAAATATAACTTATTTTATCATACAAGTCAAATAGTAAAGTCTCAGAGACCACTGCCCCTGACTTGGATTTAGGAATCACCTGAAACATGTAGGGTAGGAGTCCCTGAAGACCAGGGTTGGGAACCACTAGTAACTTTAAAAAAAAAACTCAAAGTGTATGCAGACTAGGATATCAAAAGCTTTGCTTTTGGGCTCGGCTGCCTCTTTACCATGACAGACCAGATCAGTTAATCTATAAGAGCAAATTCATCTGTTCTAAATTCATCTGTCTATACTACAACCTGGTATCGCCATCAATAAACAAACATACTGGAACTCCTCTGCTTAGGGAGAGCAATCTAACTTTTTCACATTCAGCCAGTTGTTTAAATGGGGGTTATAGCCTCAAGGTACCTACAACATTGCCTCATCTGCATAAAGAAAATAAGCCACTTAAATGTTCCCAAATTAGACCTTCTAAGATACTGTCTACCAGCCACAAATTGGGGCTTTAACAGTTAGGAGTCCAACCAACACAAGGTGCAAGTCTGATTTTGTGTCTCGAAAATGAGCTTAAGTCTTTCTTTTGGCCAATCTAGACACTGTTTAAAAGTTACCGAAATACCCCATACTCCTACTGCACCACCACGAACTGACTGGACTGAAGGCTGGGTCTCTGAACCGAACTGAACCAAAGGATCCTTTCCTTTCTATTGTGCCAACAGTAGCATTCATCTTTCCCCTCTTTTGTTCTGATGCTTAATAATCACTCTTTTTAGGTTGATAGGTAAAACAGATATTTTGGATGTTTTGGGGTTTTTATCTAAAATAAGCTCTCTGATCTAATCTTTAAGGTTTTAGGGAAGTCAGGTGTGAATGCTGAAGTGGTCTGGCTAGCATCTTTAGCTTCAAGTTGCCTCATGTCCAGCCACATTTGTAGGCCACGTTGTGAGCCTAACTTTTCCTTTGTTTCAGCCAGAACCAACCAAACCAGAACTTATTGGACTAGTTACTCTAACCCATTGTCTTTCAGCTTTATTGCAATTAATACATTTCTGAGTCATTATTCATTTTTCACTTTAAAACCAAATGAAACTTCACTGTTTTGAATGCCTTTAATATCTCTACATCAGAGTCTGTTCGGATTTACCTGCTGTTATTTTTAAGGGACACTTTAAATGCATGAAGCTTTAAAGCTTGAACCTTCTCCACATACTCTTAAAATCCCCCTTTTCCCTTATATTTGTTTATATTTATTTTACTTTTGCCCATTTTCAGTAGTGTTTTTTAGTGATTTTTAGCTAATAAAGGTACCATTGTTTTAATGTGTGGTCTTTTGTTGTTATTTCATACAGTGAACAATTTGTCACTCAGGCCAGATTCCCCCTTTTTGGTTGACGGTTTAATGAACGGAGACACTTTCTTGGTGGATGATTAATAACTCTGCTGAAAGCCGTAGTCTAAATTACTAAATTACTAGTTGAAAGGCAACTAGATGTTAATGTTAGAGTTTACCCTTGATTCTGTATGACCTATTAATTTGCTGCAACTTCAGGTTCTAGTTACTTAATATATTCCTAATCTTCTGTTAAAGTATCACAACGAGATGTACCCAACAGACCCTCACTAATTTGAGCCTGCTGAGTCTATCCCACTTCCTCCTCTTCCAGGATATCCAGCTCACTGTCATAAGACAGCTCCGCCCCTCTCTTTACCTGAGTGTCCAGAACATGCGGCCAAAGGTCAGAAGATACAACTACAAAGTCGATCATCAATCTCTGGCTTAGGGTGTCCTGGTGCCAAGTACACAGAAGTCAATAAATAAACAATAATAAACAATGAAACACCACTTAGGTTCAGAGCTGGAGTTCCGTTCCTCCATTACCTGATAACGCTCATCCAGTTGTCACTATCTATGCCCACATGGGCACTGAAGTCCCCCAGCAGAACGATGGAGTCCCTGGGAAGGACACTATCCAACACTGCAAAACTGTGTCTTGCAGCCACTTTCATATTGAATTAATGTTTGAGTGATTTAGTTAGAAACAAGCTGTTATAGTTGCTCATCACCAGTCTATTCTTTACCCCTATGTGTATTGATATGGCAACCATATTGGATTTCAAGGTTGATGAAAAACTAAAGACTTCATATCACTGCTGAGGCACATCTGTCAACACATCTCTCTTCTACACCAAAAACCTTCAGTCTTTAAGCAACCCAAAATAGTAGAAGGTTGGAGATTAGGATTTTTTTTTTGTCACAGCTAAAACATTAAAAACATATATCATAAATCTTTACATCACAAGGCAAAGGGAAGCCAAAAGATACAAATCACCTGAAGGGTTGGTATAAACTAAAACCTCAATGCTGTACATAATCCCTAACATTCACATCCTACTTGTGGAAAATGCACATTCACAGCACAAGGACATGTTTTCTGCCAAAAGTAGCAACTATTCCCTAGAGAGGGCTGAAGTCAAGTCCCAGTCTGTGTGTGTTTTTTTCATCTGCTCTGCTTCGTTCAAAGGTCAAGGCTCAGGAAGAGTAAGAAGTATGCAGCCATTGATGGTCATTTCAGTATGGACTGGCAGATTAAAACTGCTTTGCTTCTTTCACACACATCAGTAGTGCAAAGCTGTTTGTTTCCCAATATTAGAGGCTGATTAAGGCATCATTTATAATAACATCTCAATTAATACACAGTGAAGCATACAGTTAAACCATCTCTAAATACAAATGTTTGCTCTGATTTGTCTGAAATTATAAAATACATCAAAATGAACTAAAATGATCAAATGTAAACACATAATGTGAAATATTATGCCAGCTCTACTAAATCCCAATATCTTACATTATAAGTGAGAAGGTGTTGGCTTCTCCCCTAATACAGCAAAAAAATATTTTCCTCATGCAAGGAATCAGCTCCTAATCAGCTAAATATGAAGAAACTTGTTTCATTGAGGGAACTTAAACAGGGGTACATTTATTTGATTGCAGCTGTCTTGACTGTTGAAAACCATATAGGCTATAAACAAATGTCACTGGAATTGTTTTAGCTTTTAATACAGTTTGATAAAGAATAAGGATTTATGCATTTCTGTTTTAATGCTTTCTTGTTGGGGCTGGTTTCATTTTGGTGAGGAGGCCTTTCTAAGTAAGACTTAAAATTCCAGAGAGTCTTCTCTGGATATATATATATTTTAAAATAATTCGTCTGTTTGGTTGCAGTTGCAAACTCATCACAATCATTTACCCAAATATTTACTATTGCAGGGAAGTAAAGAAGACGCAGATCAGAGAGATTCAGCAGCGTGATTTCACCAACCTTCAGAACCTTAGAAAGCTGTAAGTGTGTATCTGTTCCTCATTGTTTTTATTTGATGCTATTTATAATTACCTTAAGTGAGGCAGGCAAAATACCTGGAGAGCTGAAGGCAAACGGATTATGTTTCTTCTAAAATTGATGAAACAGATTATTATTAAGTATTATAAAGTGAAAACAATTTCCTAAAACAAAACGGTTCGTTTGACTTATATCAGCTGACCTGGAAAAAAAATAATAAAGCAATGTTTGTGGTTTTAAAATTTTTATACATAATTTTTAAAATATAAAGCCTCACTCTATAAATCAGAAAAAAACATTTTAAAAGACTATTATTATTATTATTAAACAAACTTTTCACAAAGCCCACATTTTTGTATTCTAAATGTATTTTATTGGTCTGGTGTAAGCTAATCATAACTGACAAAAATAAATGTTCAAAACATCCATATCCTGTATAATTAATCTTTAGAATTTCTTTCACTTAGTGAAATAACTTACTGTAATAAATAAGCATTACTAAACATGACTGTAATTAAATTAGATATATTTCTCCTCTAAGTGAAATGGTTATTAACTTTGTTTTTGTCAGGTTTCTACGGATTTATCTCATTAAATTAGAACATCATTCAAATGTTTATAATATTTTTATTGAAAATAAGATTTCTTAAACAGTGATGTTTTTCCAGTGTTTGCATGTGTTAATTTTAAATACTTTTCCCCTGGAAATCAAAGTATTACAAAACTAACAGAACTACATAACCAAAAAAAAAACAAAGAAAATATTTCTTTTCCCTTTCTTTCCATTGGAAATTCCAGTCTCTCACCAGCAAAATGAAATGAATTTATCCAGGTTAAGACTAATCAAAAGTAAAAAAAAATAAAAGATTAAACAGCAAGGGTACATTTGTGACAAAAGAAAAAAAATACTTATCAGTTATTGGAAAAAATTTACTGACTTGGAGAACTCAAAGACAGGCACCAGGTTACATCAGGGGGTTTGTGCTCTCAAGTCCCTGGTAAGGCCTGCTAACGGTCCCCATGTTAAAATGAAAATGAAATAAGACATAATGCTCTGTTTAGTGGCCTCTGGACTCTGTACCTGTCTTCCATTAGACCTAATATTGGTGCTATTTCTGTTTGCTTTTCTGAAGTACTTTATTAATTAAAATCCGTTAAGTTTCACCTGCTTCTGTACGTACTTACACCCTGGACATGTTGGCAGTCCATCACCAGAGCTGACCCGAGCACCCAGGATCACCACAGTACCCCCTCCTCAACGACCGCCACCTGGCGGTCCAACAGTAGAAGAAGCTCGAAAATCAGCAAGCAGAGAGGGGTCAAGAATGAATAAACCAGGTACCCAAGAACGATCCTCCGGGCCGTAGCCCTCCCAATCCACAAGGTACTGCCAGCCCCTACCCCGACGACGGGAGGCCACGACCCGGCGAACAGTATAAGCCGGGTGCCCACCAATATCCAGGGCGGGGGGAGGGGGATCGGCCGGAGGGCACAAAGGACTGGTTTGATCTGAGAGACATGGAAGGTAGGATGTACCCGGAGGGAGGCAGGAAGGCGGAGATGGACGGCGGAAGGACTTATTATGGAATCAATAACATATGGGCCAATGAAACGGGGGGAGAGTTTTCTAGACACGGCTTTCAAGGGAATGTCCCTAGCAGAGAGCCAAACCTGTTGTCCAGGCGAATACCGAGGAGCTGGGCGTCTCCTGCGGTCATCAAAACGGCGGTTCTGGTCAGCCGTGCGGTAGAGTGCGGAGATAGTCCGTTTCCAGATGGCCTTGCAACGACGGATGTGATGACGTACTGACGCAACCGTGATCTCCGTTTCATCAGTGGGCAACAGGGGAGGTTGGTAACCCAAAGAAGCCTCGAAAGGGGACAGGCCTGTGGCAGCTGAAACAAGAGAATTATGGGCATATTCCACCCAAGGCAGAAACAAGGACCAATCAGAGGGGTTGGAAGCGCTGAGACATCGTAAGGCGGACTCAAGTTCCTGATTTAATCGCTCTACCTGACCATTAGACTGCGGATGGTAACCGGAGGTGAGTGTGACTTTAGCTACGAGGGCTCGGCAAAAGTGTCTCCAAACCAAAGATGTGAACTGGGGTCCTCTGTCAGAGAGGATGTCCTGTGGGATGCCATGCAGGCGGAAAACATGTTTAATCAATAACTGGGCTGTCTGGAAAGCCGATGAGAGTTTATGGAGAGGAATGAGGTGACAGGATTTAGAGAAACAGTCAATAACAGTTAAGATGGTGGTCATTCCCTTGGAGGGGGCTAAACCGGTGACAAAGTCCAAGGAAATGTGGGACCAGGGGCGACCGGGAATGGGTAAAGGTTGCAAGAGACCTGAGGGCGGCTGATGGAAGGATTTATTGCGTGCACAAGTAGGACAGGCCGAGACATAATCTTTAATGTCTTTGTAAAGAGAAGGCCACCAAAAACGGCGAGAAACCAATGCTATGGTACGACTAACACCAGGGTGAGCAAAAAACGCGTGTGACCACTGAATAAGGTGGGATCTGACTGAGGTAGGAACAAAAATCTTGTTAAAAATCTAGTACTAGGGTCGGGGTCAGACTGCTGTGCTTGTTGGATAAGATCCTGAACCTCCCAGGTGACAGAACCAAAAGTGCAGATAGGAGGCAGGATGGTGGCTGGTACCCTCTCAGAGTAGTCAGGGGCATAAATTCTAGAAAGTGCATCTGGCTTAATGTTTCGGGAACCTGGACGGTAAGTGATGAAGAGATTGAAACGGGAGAAAAACAAGGACCAGCAGGACTGACGGGGATTGAGCCTTCTGGCTGATTGTAAATAAGAAGGTTCTTATGATCAGTCTAAACCAGTATGGGATGTTCCGCCCCCTCCAGCCAGTTCCGCCACTCCTCCAGGGCAAGCTGTATGGCCAATAACTCTCGGTCGCCCACATCATAATTACGCTCAGCGGGGTTCAGTCTGTGAGAAAAAAAGCACACGGGTGAGTCTTCTGATCAGAGCCAGATACACAGCACCAACGCCAACATCAGATGCATCCACCTCCACAATGAGCTGTCAACTGGGATCAGGTTGGACAAGGATGGGAGCACTGGAAAACAGAGACTTTAACTTGGTGAAAGCTGCGTCTGCCTCCGATGTCCAGGTGAAAGGACGTCTAGTGGAAGTCAGAGCGGTTAGAGGTTGAGCAGTCTGACTATAGTTCCGGATGAATCTCCTATAGAAGTTGGCAAAATCAAGAAACCGCTGCAACTGCCTTCGGGTCTCTGGAACGGGCCAATCCACAACCGCCTTTATCTTTTCATCAGAAGGTCTCACCTGTCCACCCTCAAGAACGAACCCCAGGGAAGACACTGATGGCCGATGAAACTCACACTTTTCTGCCTTTACATAGAGCCTGTTCTCCAGTAGTCACTGTAGGACCAGGCGGACATGGTGTCTGTGCTCGGATAGATTCTTGGAAAAGATCAAATGTCATCTGAACAGACGAAGACGAACACATTCAAAAAATTCCCTCAAAACATCGTTCACTGAGGTTTGAAAAAATGCGGGGGCGTTACACAGTCCGAACGGCATGACCAGGTACTCATCGTGAACAATTGGGGTCTTAAAAGCAGTCTCCTTGTCTAATGCGCAACAAGTGATAAGCATTTCGGAGATCGAGTTTGGTGAAAACAGTGGCACCCACAACCCGTTCAAAAGCAGAGGTGATTAGTGGTAAGGGATATTTATTTTTAACAGTGATTTAATTCAAACTTCTGTAGTCAATGCAAGGCCATAACGAACCTTCCTTCTTGCCGACAAAAAAGAACCCTGCTCCCAGAGGTGAAGAAGAGGGCCGGATGATACCCGCGGCTAGCGACTCGTTTATATACTTCTCCAATGCCTCTCTTTCCGGACGCGAGATGTTATAAAGTCGACTGTCTGGTAATGGAGCCCCTGGAAGCAGATCAATGGCCCAGTATGGACGATTTGGAGGTAGTGTAAGAGCCTTTGACTTACTGAACACTGCAGCGAGGTTGTCATACTCAGAAGGAATAGATGACAGATCCGGTGGATCCGCTCCCTGAGGGTTAGCCGGTGGAGAGCTAGGAGGAACTGCAGAACGGAGACAGTTGGAATGACAAGCATGTGACCAAGACTCAACTCTGTGGTTACCAGAGATCAATAACTGGAGAGGCTTAGTTCGGTGGGTGATCTGAGTGAGCGCCCTGCCGTTTAAGGCAGACACGCGAAAAGCGGTGGCGAGCAGAACGGTTTCTATCTTCATTTGCTGGGTGAATTTCAAATCCAAAAGGTTCTGTTGACAACCTGAGTCATTCATTGCAGAAACTGTAAAAGACTGACCCTTTAAAAACAGCGTCGCAGGTAGTAAAAGGTGAGGAGCGTCTTGATTACGAGGATGGTCCTCCAGACTCCTCAGATCCTCTGGCGGACCTGGCCTTTTAACCGTAGCTCACAGGTGGAGATGAAATGACCCGAGTCCCCACAATATAAACAGAGTCTGGATCTCAATCGTCTCTGTCTCTCCTTTGGAGTAAGGCGTGTACGCCCCACCTGCATGGGCTCCGGGTCAGATATAGTGGATACAGTTGGTGGCGGGGCAGGAGGGGGTGATTAGCAAGTAGCGGAAAAGAGTCTTACAGCTGGATCTGTCCTGCTTCTATCTCTTCTTTGGGAACAAATGCGATTGTCCAGCCGTAGAGTTAAATTAATAAACTCATCCAAAGTTGCTGGCCCGTCTAGTGTTGCTAGGTCGTCCTTTATTTGTTCATTTATGGCATGGAAATACGCACTCTTGAGTGCTTCCTGATTCCAGCCTAGAGCTACAGCCTTTATTCTAAAATCTATGGCGCACTCAGAAACTGTCCGCTGTCCCTGCTTGAGTGACCACAGCTCACGGGAATCAGTAGCTCTGTCGGCGTCACGTGAAAAAATCATCTTAAATTCCCTTAGAAAATCCTCAAAAGAACAACCATAATCCAAGCAAGATGGGAAACGGGATTCAGCCCAACACAATGCCTGACCCGATAATCGTGAAATGATGAGAGAAATTTTAGCATTGTCATGTGGGAAACTCTGGGGGGAGTGATTGAACAGAATCGAGCACTGTAATAGGAACCGATGCATTTTACCTGTCTCTCCAGCAAACCTTTCAGGGCTGAGAGGCTGAATTCCAGAAAACATGGGCTCAAAGGTACTCACGGCACTGGGTGGAGCGGGGGTAGCCGAAGTTGGGGTTACAGTTGGGTCCGGGGTCAAAACTGCAGCGGGAGCGGTAACCTGTAAAGATGATTGTTGAAAAAAGCCAATTAATTGGTCAAGCCGACTATTTGTCTCAGCTTGGCGGTTTGCTAACTCCTGCAGAGCAGAATCATGAGTTTGAATTATTGTGTGTTGTTCACGAATGGTTTTCCGTAAGGTTTCTGCTGAGTCAGTAGTTTGGCCAGAGTGTTCTGTCATGATGGACGGTAACTTCTTGACCCACATGCAAAAAACAGAGAACCAGTAATCAGTTACAGATGTTTAATGAAAGTTCAGCAATAGTGCAGATAACTGTGTTCCTGAGAAACGGTGACTGAAGTGGGCTGGAGAAGAGAAAGGGCGATGAGTTCAAGGACTGTGGGATGCTTGAGTACTGAACGAGTGGCAACGGTCTTAATAGGTCTGGCGGCTGGAAGGCGAGGGTGGATACAGGGTTTTCTCTGGAAGTCTTCGGGTGTGAGGTCCCGCTGCGGGACCAGCTAGCGTCTTGGGATGAACCAGCAGACGGCGTTGGAGGGTGGACTAATACGACCTCAGCACACCAGGGCAGAACGAGGAAGGAAGCCTTCGTGGGGGATAGTACGCCGGGTACAGCCAGGAGCTCAAACCTCGAGTGGTCGGACCTCAGCGTCCCGAGGGAGTTGTCTGAAAACGAGGAAACACAACTGGAGTCACAGGGAGGTTCACAAGAAATCAACAAATGTTTTATGATGGCCTGCATTACCAATACTGGTTAACACTCTGGCACCGATGTTCTTCGTCTTCTTTTTGGGGTTTTTTTGGCGGTTGGCAAACAACTTATAGGTGCATTACCGCCACCTTCCAGACTGGAGTATAGATTAGATGTCCTATCACTATAACCTTCCCATAACACCTGATTTCCTAAGATAACTAAAAATGCTGCTAAATATTACATCGTCAGAGGACCTTTGCAGCAGATTTATAATATCTAAAATTACTTTATTTCTATTTAACTCTCTGACTAATATCTCTCTTTCCCGATTGTACTTATCACAATCTAGAAAAATATGCTGCACTGTTTCTGACTCTCCACAATAATTACACAACCCTGTACTGTGTTTATTTATTATTTTCAAAGTACTATTTACCCCTGTATGCCCAAACCTTAATCTGGATATAACATCCTCTTCTTTTCTATTCCTATTACTTTCCCTACATTCCCCTACTTTTCTTTGAATACTATAATAAAATCTTGCCTTTTCTTCTCTATCCCATAATTCCTGCCATTTTTTTTTAAATATATTTTACCAATATTTTTGACCCTGGCACCGATGTGTTGGCTGGCTCCACTCTTAAGCCTCTGCGGAGAATGAGACAATCTCCAACAGGTGTGAGGATCCCAGCGTCGCCGGTCACGCCCACCAGAGATCAGGCAGGCAAAAACAACCCGAGCACCCAGGATCACCACAAGAGCGCTAACAACTGTGCCACAGTGAAGTCCACCTTTTGTATTAAATTACTGAAAACGGAATAATCACAGTAACTGAAATTTACCTACAAGGACTTGATTTGTGTTGACAGAATCAGATTAGAAAACTAAAAAATAAAACCAGTTTTGGACTGTTTTTGCAGCAGCCTCATTTTGAGAGCATCATTTTGTCCTGCTTCATTAATACTTTCATTTCCTTTCTGTCCATCCATTTTTAATTTAAGATTCATCATGCAGAACAACATCCTGCAGAGCATTGAATCATCTGCCTTTGCCGGTCTGTCTTGGCTCTCTGATGTGTGAGTACGGTATACAGATTTTCTTGCAAACATTCCATCATGTTTTTAGTGTCTGTGCTGGGACAAAATGATCTGAAAATCGATTAGTTTCCTCATGAGAGCACATGTCCAAATCATAGAGTAAAAATATGTTTAACAATAACTACAAAAGAACCTCTGAGACATTTTTCTTCTTGCTTTTTTCAGGTGCATATCTGAAAATCTTTCTTTAGAGACGATAGGAGCTTTTGTTTTCTCTGATCTCCCAGAGCTTACTGAAATGTAAGTATAACTAACAGTTATCATTGGTATATTAGATTTCTTTGAACTATGCAACTAATAAAGCCCTTCTTTCAGAGAGATAACCAAGTCCAAACACCTGAGATCCATCCATCCAGATGCTTTCAGAAACATTGTCAACCTTCGACGTCTGTGAGTGCTCGCAGACTTTTTTTCTCTTTGATGCTTTTTTAAAACTTATTGTGAGTTCAAAGTAGGTCATGGGTGATGGGCTGACATCTCTGGACCAACACGACCAGATACATGATTATTTAAATAGCCTGGATCCCCTGATGGCAAATCAAGTGTCAAACATACAGCCACAAATAGGTATCATGCTGCTTTTTTTAATAACTCTGTACTTAGTATTTGTACCACTAATAGTTTTTCAAGTAATTAAATTTTTATACATATATTTTCGCAGAAGCCCCAAGTAGCCTTTTATGAGATTCATTGCATTGCTAAAGTCTCTTGGGGACACTATCCTCTGTACTGTTTCACTTGGCCCATTTTGTGGAAACTGGGACACAAAAACTCTGCTGTGTGTGGTAACAAAAATATATTTTTAAACCTTTTGTTCAAACAAGATTCACCTCAGCACAACAACTAGAAATAAATCAGTGACAGCAAGATATTCTTAATTTAAGTGTGTTTGTGTTATTGTTGAAAGCACAATGAAAAAAAGTGCAGCTCAGATCTCTGTCACAGTATAAATGCAAAGGTTGCTCGATGCTTGAATGTATCCTCTATTTATCATCCATTTGTGGCAGGCTGAGTTAATTTAAAAATCAGCAAAGTGAGTAACAAGGTTATATTGTAAATGCATTTAATGTTTTTAAAAATAAAATGGGGCACTGATGAATTTAGGCTCTAGAAAATGTCCCTCATGACATTGCTTTAAGGATTTTAGGCATCATCTTGGTATGCACAAACTGACCTACCAAATGTCAGATGGTTTAAGCTTTTTTCCATTAATTAATTAATGTTTTCAAGAAACATTTTTTAACTTCTGTTTATGAGATTACCGATGTACTTAGACATCTTAAACATTTTAATGGGATGTTAAGATGGTAGAGCAAAAAAAGGAAATGCATAATTATCAAGTGGACAGAAAATAAAAATGTCCTTTGATCTAAACTCTTTCATTTTAGGTTTGGCTGTATGTTAGTGTTGAAGGTGGAACCTGTTCCCATCAGCTCTGATCCACGCATCATCTTTTATGTTTGTTGGGATCCCAAATGTCTTGTGGGAAATGGTAGATGTTATTTATTGAGACTTTTTTTTCAAATGTACTTCTCTTCTATTAAGGACAGATTCAAGGAGTGCAAAACTAATAATTGGCCCATTAACTGGTTATTTTTTACAAGAGTTTCGAATCTTTGCAGCTCCTCCAGAGTAACAATGAGCCTCCTGGCTGCTTCTCTGCTTATTCTTTGCAAACATAGATTCAAAAACTCGAGGACTCCATCCGGTCACAGGAAAAGACAAAACAAAGAATAAAATAGAATTAAATGTTTTCATCTCAGTAAAAAGGCTTCCATTAAAAAGAGCAATCTGTGATTTTGACCATGAAGGAACTTTGCCACTCTACCCCCTCTTTACTTTCTAAATACTTAGGCTTTAATTAAACACAAGTGTCAAAAATATACAAATGACAAACACAGACCAAAGACATGGTAATAAAATAATTAGCCTATATTCATAGCAGTCCAAGCTGTGTTTTATAAAACACATGTTGCATTTCCAAAGCATTTAGATAGATACTATTTATTTTCCTTTCCCCTTGGCATTTTTTTTTTTTTTTTTTTTTTTGAAGTCTTCCCATGATGCCTCTGTTTGCTAAATTGTGTGCGATATCATAAACAAGCAGTGTGTGTTTTTCATAGGGTTACAATGTGAAGGAAGTAACATTTAGCAATCTTATTTTTTACAGGACCATCTCCAATACGGGCCTGAGAATTTTTCCGGACCTCTCCAAGATCCAGTCTGCAGCCCGAGGTTTTCTTTTGTAGGTGTCAGTCACAGCCTGATAGAACTGACCCGCTAGAGCGCTCTCGCTAAAAACACCCACGCACCATCAATCCCACATGGATTTGAGTTTATAAGCAGACTGAATCAAAGCACATGGCCTGAGGACATCACATACAAATAACAACACCTTTGAAAAAGAACCAGACAGATTTATACTTACAGATCAGCTTATGCTAAACACACATCTTTGTTTTTTTTTTAACTACTGTCTTTTGCCCTTCTGGTTACATAGTGACCTTCAGGACAACATCAACATTGAAAGCGTCCCTGCCAATGCCTTCAGAGGCCTCTGCACCAAACCAATTGCGGAAATGTAAGGGATTTATTATTTTCTTCCTCTCCTTCTGCTCCTGATTCTCTTTTTTTGTATATAGATTAAACAAAACAGCAAGGATGGTTTTAAGAGCAAATTACATTTATATGTCCTGACAAGTGTGAACAAGGAGTTAGTTGTGCATTCAGGGAATCGATAGTTTTGTAAAAATTATGTAACTGACTAACAAGAAAATAAGGTGTTTGAACCTCAAAGACCAGAAGTGTTTGTGCAATAGAGTGATATTATTTGTCTACTAAAGCAAGTGGTAGTTTTGACTCATCAGAAGAAGGAAATAGAAACACTTGCTGCACTTTTCAAAATAAGGTTTGGAAATTCAGAAAAGGAGTGTTTTCCTCTCATGTTGCTCATTAAGAGCCTAAAATATTAAATTATTCTTAAATGTTGAACATCTATTGCGTGCAGATAATACTACTCTGACTGGAACATTATGACAAATGAACTTTTTTTAGCATAAGCTGTCATATTCTAGCTTCCTTAGACCCTGCTGATGAAAAGCAAGCCCACAGCTTGATGCTGCCCTCACAGTGTATCGCCATGGGGATGGCTGGTTTTAGCTGATATAAATTGTTTTCCTTCCTGGACTTTCTCATCTTCTCCCCACGTTATGATAAAGGACTGATATGTGAAGAGTAGGCTATGACTATTAATCCTTGTTTTAACTGCAGCCCAAGGTGGTCCAAGTGATCAGGTGAGTCCATTTAGAGCGCCTATGAGTGCTCAGAGCTGGCCCATATCTGACTTTTTAAGTCATATTTGAGCCACATTTTGAGCATCTTGGGATGTGACTCTAGCGGGAACATCCAAGGCTCATTAGATTTGATCTTGACATCACTTTCCACTTTGCACCCTCCAGCAGGACACTGTAGCAGTTGGAAAACAAACACGACCTGGGATAGAACTGACCAATGGAGAGACGGCTAGATTTTAAAGCTTGTTAATAAAAGGAAAGAAGAACAATTTTAGATCTGGAATGTAGCTGTCTCACTATTCAAATACAGCCATTAAAACAGAAGACTTTAAAATGCTCTCGTGATCAGTGAACATATGATGATCTCCTCCCTGTTGCATTCCAATGCACTGGGTTCCATCAAGTCTTTTGGTTTAGGAGTTGAGAGGAGAGATGTTAGCACATATGGTTATAAGTTGCCCTCAATGTGATACATATCAAGATAAACCAGGTGTCTGTAAACTCAATTATATTCGTTTCTGCATCCAAACAGTCTGTTTCACTAAAATGGCAGTCAGATCTCCCTAAAATGCTACAATTTGTTCCCCTTTTTATATGTTTCCCACACAGCCCCTACTGAAATAACAAAGGCCTCTGTTTTGCATTTAAACCATAACGCCCATTTCTCTGCGTTTACTGTTGTCCTGCACATGACGACACTTGTGAGCTTGCAGGTCAGCTTTGAGCCACAATCAATTTATGCTGACGTTAGATATGGGCAACATTTTAAAGGCAATTGGGACGACCACCCCAAAAAAAATTAGACTTGCTAACTGTTACGTTCTTCACATGTTTGAGTTTTGATTTTCTTTTGTGTTCATGTAACGAGTAGCTTCTTTGTGCATAAATAGATCTTGCTGTATTTTGTGAATTTCTCTGTCTATTTATGCAGTTCAGGGTCTTGTGATTTTACTTCATGCTTTAGTGTTGAGTCTTTATCTTATGTGTTATTCATTGTAATTATTTACATTTTCTTTAATAATGGATATTTGTTTATATTTTCCCACTGGTTAAACTATGTTCTTGTTAATTGGATTCTCTCCTTCAGCTTCCCTGCTTTCCTTCTGCTGTAGCTGCTCCATGTCCTCTGATCAGCTCATCTGCTTTCACTGTCATCTTAAGGTGCAATGATACCAAACCTGATTCCACCGAATTGTCTGCATCCAGTCCTCATCCACTGCTTCTTTTCACCACTTTGCCTTTAAATGAGATTCTGCAAAGGGTTAACATACAAATACACACTCCATCCCCGTCATCTACGTTTGGTGTGAACACACCATTAAACGCCTGCTTTAGTATTTATACTCCTAAGTCTCATTCTTCACTGCTGGATTCTTCCGTTACTCTCTTTGTTACCCTGTCTATTTCTTTTTGTTGCATGCCTGTTACTGCTGTGATTAAACTATGAGTTTTCCCAATGATTTATTATTCAGGCCTCTGCTTTGCCAAAGACACTCTCTGGGTTCTTCACATGACACAAACCAAATAGGACTTATTGTGTTGTCTAAGTGTAAAAAAGATCAAATAAATTACATTTCCCTGGGTTAAATCCAGACTGTTTAAATTGCATCAGTAAATATCTATAGAAGTTTGATGTTTTGAGAGTTTTTTAATTCTTATTTTCCTTTCATGGCAGGCTTGCAGTTGTGCCATAGTCTTTCAGAATCAGTAAGATATGTTACTGAAGAAGCTTTACTGAATCAAATGTACACTCTTACCAATAAGTTTTAGAATAAATACAATTACATATATAAGGATTTCTGCCTCCAAATAGCCCCAAGAAAACGTTTCGGATCCCAGAGAGCCTCTGCAGCTGCATGTATGGACAATAAACAAACTAGCAGTCAATTAGCTGTTTCAATAAAGGACAAAATAGTTAGAGACATTCAGTAATAGCAAAAGCAAGTATGTGTGATTCATCTGTAAAGGAAACAGTTTTCAAAGAGATTCAGAACAGTTCTGATATTTTGATGAGAAAAATGTAATCTATAACAAAAAACAACCAAAAATAAATTCTGAAAGGGGATTAGAATAAAAAAGAGCCACAAAATGATAACCAAGGTCAAAGAAGAACATCCACAAGGTAATTCAAAATGGCTATAAAGTATTGCAAAATGCCTGAGATAGATGGACAAAATAACCACGAATTATAAGCTTGTGTTTGCTTTGAGCTTCTTCCCCTTTGCTCTTCATGAGTGGGGTGCCTTTAGAGTGCTCCTCTGTGCCGATGGGACCCATGTTTCATAATATCGCCAACGATTTTATCATCCCGTCTGTTAAATACGAAACAGAAAAAAGTAGGACAGAGCAGCTGACAAAGGCAGTAGCCATTCACTAACTGTTTAGCTGAAGATATATAGCTGCACAGCTTTAGCTTGTGGGAACAAAGGAAGTACAAACAGCAAGTTTGGCATCAGTGGCTCAGATAATTTTCACTGCTGCGACTGTTCAGCATTGGAGCCATGTGACTGAGATTTGGCTTCTCTTTCTGATGACAGACGGCTCACCAGAAATGGCATCAAGGAGGTGGCGAGTGACGCTTTCAACGGAACAAAGATGTACAGATTGTGAGTCACAGACAGACGCACAGTCAATAATATGAGATTTTAACTTTCACATTTTATTTACTTATTTTTAACTCATTTCTTTTAAGGCTTCTCAGTGGAAACAAGCAGCTTGCTCACATCAGCCCCAATGCCTTTGTGGGTTCCAGTGAGTTGGTGGTGCTGTAAGCGTGACATCCTCTCGTATCTCTTCTACATCACCTTTTCAACTGAAAGCAGGCAACAGTCTGCCATGCGTGGGAATGAATCTGATATTCTATTTTAAACCGAAAATCTGGATGAAAGTTAGAACTGGGGGTTAAAAATAGGTTCTGAAGACAGGGAATTTTAACGTCAGAGATTTTTACCACCTCCACAGAGAAGGGATGTCCTCTGCAATCCAACATGTCAATCAAACAGGAGCTGATTGTCATGTTAAAAAGTTGTTTTGGATAATACTGTGTGGAGCGCTTCTGCAAAATCAAAATAATGCCTTTGAAACATGCAGGCAGTATTTTTTTACTAACGGTTACAGCCTTGTGTGTTTTTGATGTTTCTCTGCCTTAACACACATGATTCATGTGATTCCTGTTTTAGAAAGCCTGTTTATCTACCTACAGTTGAAATCAAGTGTATTAAAACAGGGAAACATCTAGAACATGCAGGGCCGTGTGACTGGAGGACCAGGATTTGAAAAACTCTAATTTAAATTGTAGATTTATAAAACCAAGAAGCTTGTTTCTAATAAAAAAAAATTGACAAGATTTTGTAAAAGTGTATTGAAATGGAACATTAATATAGGTTCTAGAAATATAAATATTGTAATATGTGAAATATAATTATACCTCTGTTTTAAAAATCATCAAGTAAGTCTCGGGTTGGTTCATTTGGAGTAGCATAAATTTGAGGAAAGTACCCAGGGATTTTTAGAAAGCAACCAGTAAATTCCAGTAATATATCTGTTATGTCTTGTAAACAGTTCTACGAAGTTTGGGCTGAATTATGTTTCGTTACATAAGGATTTTTTAAATTTAAACTCAAAAACTCGACGACACAGGATCTGTAACCAACCAGAAAGCCTACAGTTTTGAAATAAACTGTTTTTCCATTAGTGCCATATGTGTGTTTTTTAGGGTTTTTTCTTATTATATAATTTTTTTGCCAAATTATTGTTTAGATTCATTTCATGATTCAAGCTCTGCCTTTATAGGGACGTCTCTCAGACTGCTGTAAGCTCTCTGCCAGACTCCATCCTCGGTGGTCTGAAGAAGCTGTTTGCAGAATCTGCCTATCGCCTCAAAGAGCTTCCTATTGTGCATCAATATACAAAACTCCACATAGCCAAACTGACATACTCTTCACACTGCTGCGCCTTCAAAAACATGCACAGAAACAGGTAGAGATCCTTTAGAAATGTCACTGATTCAACAGGTCCTGCAATGTTTTTCGAAATATATATATAATTTATTATTACTATTATTATTTTGTGTTGTTATCTTCCATGATAGATCCAAGTGGACTTCTCTGTGTAACCACCCTGAGGCTAAAACTATCCCAGCCTTCTTCAGAGAGCACTGCTCCAACTCCACCTCCATCTCCTGCAGCCCGAAACCTGACAAGTTTAATCCATGCGAGGACATTATGTCCCCCATCCCCCTGCGGATCCTCATCTGGATCATCTCTGTTCTCGCTCTGCTTGGCAATGCAGTTGTTCTCCTGGTTTTGTTAGGTAAAGGTCAAATCCACTTGTTGTTGTTTTGCAGCTGTGGTTTTCTAACACATTAATGTTGTTTATTTATTGGTTTGAAATAGAAACTTATCTTTTATCTGTTATTTTTTTCAGTTTCTGTTTTTAATAGTAGGCTAATTATCATTTAGGATGAATACGTTAAACTCAGTATTCACTAAAAGACAATCACCAATATTTATAATATTTTTAAAAACTTGAACATCTATTTGCGTTGATTTAAAGTGCAAAAACATCCAAATGCTTAAATGATATATTGATTTTAATGACTTTTATAGATTTGCTGTTTAGCCGTTTTTAATTGCTAATATTCTAATATTTTTAACTTTTACTATCTGAATAAAAGTCTTATCTCAGTAATATGATGTGTGGCTTCTGCTTAAATTATCCATGCCTTGTCTGCTTTTCCCCCAGTTATACCTTTTTTAAAATAGCTACATTTATTTTCCTTCAAAACAAGAGAAAAGTGTTCCAGCCATTTTTCAGTTAGCTAACCCGTTGTGAGCTTTAGCATATGGGTTTTTATCCAGGTTTAGTATGGCTAAAGGTAGCCCCAGGTACTCTTGCTAAAAGCTAAGTAGACATCCCTTCTCATAAACCTCTCAGAAAAGCTTTCCCACAGCATGATTCTTTCATCACCATGTGTCACCATGCAGACTGTTAGAACAGAGTGATGCCACCTAAAACCAACCAAGATGAAGAAACTTCCTACAAAGAGTTAAATTTAGGACATTCCCACAGCACAGCAAGACAGCCACTCCCCCAAAACAACAAATTTAATATGAGATATAAAACTCAGCTACAGACACAGAAGCCTCTTTTACAAACATTTCCATCTGAAAATGAAATGCCTTTCAGATTCCTTGGAGCATTTATAAACTACAAGTAGAAATGGCAAAACCCTGCACAGCTGTGATTTTCAAGCATAAAACTGTCAGTATAAAACAAGAGCAGGTCTTGTGCGCTATTCAGCGCGACCTACATAATTTGTGTCAAAAATCTTTCAACCATGCTTTCAAGGCAATAAAGGTAGGGAAACTAAGTATAGCATTTTTTAACTCCTCTTCCTGATTTACTTAGATTTATTCTTTGAGTGCTGTTTATACTTTTTAATCCCAGGGTTGGATGATCACACAAACAAGCCCATGTGCAATTCAGATGATGTAAAGCTGTTATTAACTTGCTTAGTGACATTTTTGCTGTTTAAAATCTTTAATTTGAACTTTCCTACATAAGACTGAAGCCTTTTTGTTTTTCTTCTGCCCTGTAATTAGGAAGCCGCTCCAAACTGACTGTTCCTCGTTTTCTCATGTGCCACTTGGCATTCGCTGACCTCTGCATGGGTATCTACCTGATAGTCATCGCCACCATTGACATGCTAACTCATGGACACTACTACAACCATGCCATTGATTGGCAGACTGGCTTTGGCTGCAAAGTGGCTGGATTTTTCACGGTGTGTGTTTGTGTGTACATTATCTTGCCTGCATACATTAATGTCATTGTTCATCAGTTTCTGTCTGTGAATAGTAAATTAGTTTGATTTACAGGTGTTTGCCAGTGAGCTGTCAGTGTTCACACTAACAGCTATCACTGTGGAGCGCTGGCACACCATCACAAACGCCATGCGTCTCGACCGCAAACTTCGCCTGAGGCACGCCTGCATCATCATGACAGCTGGATGGAGCTTCTCTCTGTTGGCTGCATTGCTGCCCACAGTTGGTGTAAGCAGCTACAGCAAAGTAGGTAGCTTTCTTTTCAGCACATGTTTCATGAAGTTCCTTCTACAATGAAAGAGTTTGGCTTAACAGTGCTGAATTATTGTCACATTTTATGACATTACAGAAACTATTTTCACAGTTTTGTATAAATGACAAATGCAGACGTTTTAAAAAAGCTTAGAAACAAACATTTATATTCCATCAACCTACAACAATTTAGTTTGCGTTATGCACACAAGGCCAAAAAGTTACATTTTACTCTTTCCTAAAAAGATAATCTTCGTTCACCTATATATATGTCCCCACTTTGACTTGCGACAAAGTGAAAATGAGACTTCGTAATCCTCTGCACTTTTGCATAAAAGTCAAATTTGTCAAGATCACAACAGAATCTCTCACTTTAGCTGTGAATCTCTGTAGCTCCTCCAGAGTTGTCGTGTACCACTTGGCTAATTCTCTGATTGATTGGTGGATAACCATGGCTAACGTGTTTCTTTGGTCTTTAGGTGCTGATTATAAGTTCATAATAAGGGCAGTTGTTGGCTTAAGTTTTAATTAGCTGGTTTCAAACTGAACAATAGATATGAATAAAACATTTCAGGTTTGTTCTGTTAACGATGAACAAGTTATTTTCTAATCACACATATTCGTAGGACAAGCAACCCAACATTGTTAATGTCTCTAATTGAGCTTCTCTCCTTATATTGCTTCTAAACAAGAGAATAAAATGCATTTTAGACTTTAAGAGACAGTATTTGAACAGTTTTCTCTATGTATAGGTGAGTATCTGCCTGCCAATGGATGTGGAGTCTGTTGAATCCCAGGTCTACGTTGTTTCTCTACTCGTTCTCAACATCCTGGCCTTCTTCTGCGTTTGTGGCTGCTACCTGAGCATCTACTTGACCTACCGCAAGCCTTCATCAGCACCTGCTCATGCTGACACTCGAGTGGCTCAACGCATGGCAGTCCTCATCTTTACTGATTTTGTGTGCATGGCACCCATTTCCTTCTTTGCAGTCTCCGCGGCCCTCAAGCTCCCTCTCATCACCGTCTCAGACGCCAAAATCCTCCTGGTCCTTTTCTACCCCATTAACTCATGCTCAAACCCTTTCCTGTATGCGTTCTTCACCCACACCTTCAGACGAGACTTTTTCCTCCTTGCAGCTCGCTTTGGCCTGTTTAAGACTCAAGCCCAAATTTACAGGACAGAGACGTCTTCCTGTCAGCAGCCGACCTGGACCTCTCCGAAGAGCAGCCGTGTCATGTATTCCTTGGCGAATACACTGAGTCTGGATGGGAGACAAGATTTCTGACAGTGAAAAAAATAATAACTGTTACTGAATTTCAATTAACGGTCCTTTCTCTCCGTCACAGTGGTCAAAAAGTTAGAGATTTTAAAAGCAACAAGTCACTTTAATACAATAAACAAGCATTAAAAAAGTTCAGCTTGGTTTGCATATTTGATCAGCTCCAATCAGGCTGTAACTGATTTCAAAGTAAATTAGAACTTTTTAACTGCATAAATGAATAAAATCCAAGTATAAATACAAGTTCAACATACTTTGGTTAAGAAGCTTTGAATATTAACTTCTGACGTCTTTCAGTTTTATTGTTAAAAAACAGTGTTTGAATGCATTCAAAACCTCGTCACTGCAGTTCAGCAGTTAATAAAGCAATCTTTTTTTCACATATAGACTTAATTAAAGGTCTTTCAAAAACAGTATGCTAAATTGAAAACCCATAGAAAATAGGGCAGTGCAAGGAGAGCATTATTTATAGAAGCAGCTAAAGGGCCCTTGGTGTCTCTGGAGGTGCTGCATAGAACCCCAGCTCTTGTGGGTCAATGTATTGTTTACTCAGATCTCACCAAAATGTCTTATAGCCACCATGTTTCAAATACATCTCCTTTTGATTTTCTTTCTGGGTTTCTGACTTAAAGGAAGGACATGATTAAGTTAGCTGTGATGTTTTTCTCCCAGCTCAAAGTAAGCTCTATAAAACTCTACAAATCATACGTAAATTAACCTTTAGACTTTGGACCAAGGTCCAGTTTCCTGCTAAAACTAAATTCAGTGATAAATTTGTCTCTAAACTAAGAGGTGCAAGGTGGAAAATGATGCTTTATGAGATCAAAGGGCTTCCAGGGTGGAAGTTAAAGAAATACAAAGAAGAAAGTTAACTGCTAAATGTTGTGGTGCTAACTTATGTTTTGGAATACAAGACAAGTATAAATATATGTCTTCCCATTTTGTGGTCTAATTCTAAAGAAAGATGTTCACAAATATATGTTAGTATGCTTTCTAGTGATTTGATAAGATACAAACTGTCAACATTTTCAACCACTTGTTAATTCATTATCTTTTCTATGCAACGCATAGAATTGTTGGTGAACTCTTCAATTTTCCAGTTTGAATTGAAAACAAAAAACATTCTTGTTGCATTTTTGAATGTAACATTACAAAATATGACTCCAAAGAACAGAAAGTGCCAGTAGTCACTACCTCAGTTTGAAGCCCCATTTTTGCATGGCTGCAGATAATTTATGCTTAAATCTGGGTCATAAAAACTGTCCTATATACAGTTGTTTTTGTTATAGCTACATAACAGCAACAGATGGGTGAAGTTTCCAGCAACACAACTGTTTACAAGTAAAAGTAAACAGATGACTTCATCTGTTGTATCATTTTACAAATATCATCCTTCTGATATGACAAGATGTGCTGCAAACAGATATTTTAAAACAAATTGGACGGAAGTTTTACACATGGGATGCGGGCATTAAGAATTCAACATTTGTTCAATGTTTAATGTTATGAGCAAGGATATTTATTAAAAAGAATACTGCAGGGACCTGCTGATTAAAAATCTGCTCATACACGCTGTCTGCTGTAGCTCTTCATGCCTTCAAATCCTCCCCAACTCATGAGTATCTATCCTGCTCAAAATGAAGGTCATGCAATCATCTTTGAGGTGTAATAATGTAACCTTCTTGTACAATTTTTTTTTTCATTGTTCATACAGCTTTCTAACTGAACATTTTCTATTAAATATATTCTCTGAAACACACCAGTGTGTCCCGCTTTAGTGTTATCATTATTTTGCAATGATGTCCTTCAGATTAACCAAAGCTCTCAAGGATACGTGACCCCAGCAACCTCCACTCTGCAAATGGGTGGGTGGGTTTGTGTAGGAGGAAAGACAGCTGTGTTTTCTGCTTTTTACAGGTGGATGAAAACGGCAGCAAGATAAAGCCTGCGCAAACACCAGAGAGAAACCCTGAGTTTCAAGGCTGCAGCTGCAGCAAGAATTCTGTTTGTCTCTCATTGAATATGGATACACTGCCTCCTACATGTTAAAAATGTATATGCACTTTACTTCCATTTATTATGGTGGGTCCAGATTTAATTGGTCCCTTTAGGAGGTTCTATCTGGGAATTTGAGATTCTTGCACAAGTGAAGCACCATGTAAAAACACATACAATAGTACAATTTGTACACACGTCTCCATACATGTGCGCATACACAGTATAGTTCTGAGAATGGTTGCGTCCTTTTGTGCATGGGTAACAATTTCACATCCTGAAAAAGGCTAAGAAATATATCAAGGGTTATTAAAAATTTCAAGTTATAGAATTAATTCATAAAAAAGAAACATAAATTATTAAAGGAAATGTTATATTGTATAATCGAAAACAAATTCTGAACATTTCTTATTATTTACATAAATTATTCTTTCAGAATAAAATGGGGTTATTGTACCCTCAAACCCAAGATAACTGTTCTTGCCAAGCCTCATACTGTATAAATACAGAAGAGATCTGCTCTGTCTGTCATGGGTTGCGCAGTATATTGTAGCTAAACACCGCCCCCTGGTGTTTGTATACGAAATTACAAACACATAAGTATTGAAACAACCATTAATTCCATAAATTAATTCATGATGTTTAAAAAAATTCTCTGAGGTTTTGAACAGTCTTAGTCTAACATCATCACATATTTGCTAAGTTGTGTGTGTGTGGGGGGGGGGGGGGGGTTGAGCTTTTTAGCATCTATTATACAAAACTTCAGATTTGATCTATTGGATTGAGGTCTGAGACTAGGTAGGCAGTTAGAGCTCATCAAAGTCACTGTCCTGTTCAAGAAAAAAGCTTGGATTTTGGCTTTGAGACATAGTGCATAAATCCCAACAACCCTGCAAGTATAAGCTGGTATAGGCGATGAATGAATTGATGGATACTGATCAAGAAGAATCAAGAAGAAATGTAAGTCTGAGGCATGAAACAGAGATGATGTTATGATAGTTTATTTTAAGATTTATATGTTAGGGGTATATCAGACCAACTGCAAATGTGGAGCAAGAGATTCAGCTACGCCCAGAGACAGTAATTTGCAATTGCACAGCTGACCTGTTAGGAAAACATAAATGAGTCCCCTTCAAAATTCTTGCAAAATATAACCACTTTAGGTTTTGCAACCTTGTCTGAAGTAAAAGTAAGTAGAACTTACAACAATATTTTTTTGGTGCTCCAGTTTCACCTCGGAGACAACCTTTACACCCGTATTTGAAACTGGGTTGTTCAGTAATTGACAAAGAATCTAGGATTGCAAGAAAAGGCTTAAAAATGATTAACATCAGCCTAAAGCAAAACATTTAATGCAAGGCAGAAATATTATGTTTATATATTATGGATCCATTTGCTTTCTTTGAAAAGAACTGTACATTTTAACCTTAAAAAGCATTCAATACATGTTTTCTTGTCTCATTTGGAGGAGTGTGAATCCATGTAACTAATACATATGCTCAGATCTGAAACACGTATGACCTTTAAACAGTTGCACAATCAGTTCAAATGCATTCTTTATTCAAACATGTCAATGGAAAGTTGAGTCTTGGGAAAAAGTGAGGTTAGAAAATGTTCAAACCCATTCGAGATAAATGGGAAAACAATAAAGCAAGAGTAATTCAAGAGTTTAAGGGGAGATTCACAGGAGTAATGGTTAATTATGGAGAGATCCTGGTCATAGATTACAACTGTTACATTCCGAACCAAAGATGCCACAGACACCAAGTCTCCTATCTTTGGGGTGTTGTATAAAGGAACTGACACACCAGACCCCATAATGTAGATAAGCTAAAACTCTAAAAACAACCTTAGTTTTTTGCACCTCTCAGTAGAGCCACAGTTGGCTCTCCTTTATGTCATTGATAAGGTAGTTAATGAAAATAATACTGAGTGCTGAATAGAACACAGAATACAACATTTCTGGCTTCTGTACCACTGAAGGGTGACAGTGATACAGGAGGGAGGAGTTCTTACTGCAACTAGAAGGTTGACTGTTCAGACCCCATCTCAGTCATTGTTTCCTTGAGTAAGACACCTTAACTGCATTACCTACTGATGATGGTGAGAAGGCCTGTGTACAGCGGTCCTGCTTCTGTCAGGGTTCCCCAGTGCAGCTATGGCTAAAATGTAGCTTGGCAGTATCAGCGTGTCAATGACTGACTGTTGTGTAAAGAGTTTCGCAGTCTCCTAACTTGAAAAAAATGCACTATGTGAGTAGTGCTTTTACAATAGGTGGAGTATGAGAGTTTAAGTCATTTCCAAATAATGTGTTCTAGTAATTCAGAACAAAAATAGTTCTTAAAAACACTTTTTGTCACAAACTGATTGCTGTAGAAATAAGGATAAATAAAGAACCCAGTTTTACTAAGGTGAAGAAAATGATCACTTTTTAGAGATAATTTATATTTTTTAGTTGATTCAGTTAAGTTTTAAAAAGTTTCACAGCACCGAATCTGCTCTTTTAAAGGGTTCAGTAGTCCTCTGGTAGTCCTTGTGCTTTTGGATCTTTTTCATTTGTTTTTCCCCAGTTGTTGTACCTAGTAATGTCTAATAACTTTTCCTATTTTAATATCCTTAATAATTCTATGGATGTACAGGATGTTGGTTGGTTTTGAAATGTTCTCTCTATATAAAATATACTGTATTAATGGTGCACTTTCATAACAAAGAAAAAAAAGAAACAATAAAACTTACAAAAATAAAGCGATTCAGATTATTCACACAACACTTGCCAAAAGAGAAAAAAAATTAAATAAATAGACTTAGACTTAGACTTAGACTTTTTATTTGTCATTTTGTATGCACATAGTGCATACAAAACGAAATTGCGTTAC
>JAUZNJ010066683.1:0-26496 GCA_034780135.1 Jordanella pulchra
TATATAGATATATATATATATAATTGAAATTAACAGAAAATATTGTTTAAAAAAAATAAAACAAGGTTTGCTAATTTCCAAACCGCAAAATGTTCCTGTTTTCTAGCTTTCTGACCCTCTTTAGTGTATCTGAGAATGATTAAACACAGATTAATTTAAAGCACATTTTATTATCTGGGATAACTTTACTTTATTTAGAACAATTTTTAGTTCTGACTCTACCTTATCGTAAAACCAGACCCTGTTTTAGAACCTGAATCTAAGATGGTGGATTTGCAGTTTCTTTTTATTTTAAAGGCCAAAGAAGTCAGGATGAGCACATCATTTATAATATTTTTTTTTTTTTTAGAGGAAATTGAGATTTAGTCCTCTAGTTTTTTAGGACAAAATGCACAAACAGTTTAACATCCTCATTTTTAAACCATATTTAGTCAGATGTAGACATTTCTAATAATAGTTTTTCAGTGAATTGTTTTAAAAACCAAAAACATGCACTGAGTGATCAAAAAAAAAAAAAAGTCACAAATCCATTTAAAGTTGTTTGATCCAAAAATGTTTTAAAGGGAATATATTTCTAACATTTTACTCTGACAGGGTGTATTTTTAAGCAGTGCACCAGATTTTCTCTTTATTCCCACTAGAGAGCAATCGAATTTTCACCACTTATTTGTTTCTCTTGAAAGCTGCGACGAGGCTCGTAATCCCGCAGCTTATTTCCACCCGAACACAATCTGCGTCCGTCTGACATCTCTGCGCGATTAAAGACGTTTCCATTTGCAGCCTCGGTGAGGTGAACATGTTCTAATCTGTGACCGGTTCTGTGAGCTGAACAGACGCCCAGCTATTCCTAATATCCTGGTATTCTGGACCTCGTCCTGCCAGTTTGGATAAAGAAGAGGAGAGCTTTCCACTTTCCCATGTTCACAGCAGGGAGTCCTCTGATTTAGAGCTTCCTCTAATAAGGAACAATCATTTGGCGTCTCCGCTGTGGCAGCATTTACTTTCTGTACAATTGGAGGCTCTCCACTCGCTAATTAGGCTAATTTTTGAGTTGCCATTATGCAAATGTCTTGGACATAAATCACACAAAGGTTCTTTCCCCCCCCCCCCCGTTTGATTAAATCCTGGAATTAAAATTACTTTTTTATTTTGCTTCAGGTTTTCTGACTTAAAGCTTCAATCTTTTCTGGGAGATTTGATGTGAAAAGTAATTTTATAAATCTTGGGAAAGGCTCAGCATCTTATTCCTTCGGCCTTTAAGCTTGTTCATCTCACTGCGCGGTCAGAGTCACAGCAGCTTTTCCACCATATTGCTCCTCTGCTGCTTCAATACGAGTCAAACTGTCGCCGTTTGTCTCGTAATCATTTCAAAGTCGAGTAATCCTGAGTCCACTTAAGCTGCATATTAGGCACGTCCAGCCGGTGTCCCAAGAAAACGAAAAGATCTCTGTTCTCCTCATGAGTCAGTGCAGCTCTAGTTATTTAGATGTATCACATTTTTTATTTATTTGAAGTGTTGCATTGTTTTTAATGAAAATGGAGTGAATTGAATCCTAGAAATCTGATTTTGTTAGAATATCACATCAGTCTGATTAAAAAAAGTTTTTTTTGTTGTACATACAGAAATGTTGTGAAGACGATCATAAGTAGGCTAGGTTCAAGCTAGCTGTTTACTTAAAGCCGGAACATTTAGTGGAAGGAAAAAGTCCCAGGAAATCGGAAACATCTCACCAGGGCTGAGGAGGAAAATAATTGTTGTTCAGGGATCCTAAATCCTTTCTTCAGAAGAAAGGACATCTGCACCGTACTGCTGTTCAAACAGCCAGGAGTTACAGATACTTGCTTTGATGATTTTAGTATCAGTGCTTGATTAACCAGAAAGCTGGTCTTCCATTAAATGTCAAAGAAAATGAGAGAATATTTAAACAACGTGATCTTATTTTTGCACCCGACCAAGACAAACTGATCTTCAGCTTTTGACTAAAATAAATAAACTTTTAAATGTCTCATGTTAACATGGGATCTGGGATGAGTCTAGGATCAATAGAAATGCATGATTTTCTGTTTTTTGTTTGTTTGTTTTTCTGTAGGACCTGCAGTCCTGAGTAATGAACAGCCTGTTGAGGTCGTCTCCACCAACATCCCAGAACCCATCAAGGACCCTCAGTCGGTCAAGGAGCCCAAACCAGGAAAGAAGAGCAGCTGTAAACCTGCAGACGAGTCTGACAGCGACTTTGAGTCTGACCCACCATCTCCTAAAAGCAGCGAGGATGAAGAGCAGGAAGAAGAGGAGGCCTTGAACAGCGAGCACGGTGAAGACACTGAGCCGGAGAACCTTGGACAGAGACCCCTGCTGATGGACTCTGAGGAAGAGGAGGAGGAGGAGAAGCACAGCTCAGATTCAGACTGCGATGCCCACAAAGTCAAAATCCGCTCCAAGAAACCTGCAGCCGCGAAGGTAGCTGATCCCAGTGCTTCCAGGTGTCCTCCAGGGGGGTCTAGGACCAGTCTGATCTCCCCTCCAGTGTCGCCCAGTGGAGCCAGAGCCACTGACGTTTTTGGCGCCATCCCTTTTGTCGGAGGACCTTCTCCTGTGGGGCCCTCAGAGACCACTGATATCTTCACAAAAGCGCCTTTCAGGCAGGTGAGCCAGGACGAGGCTACCGCCGATGAGTTTGACGTTTTCACCAAAGCTCCATTCAGCCGGAATGTGTCCAAATCAGGAAGGAGCGGCAGCGACGTCCCCACGGGTCAGACGCCGCCGTTGTCCCCCGAAGGCACAGATGTGTTCGGCTTCTCGCCTTTTCAGCCGGGCGCTTCCGAGCCTCCTCCCACCACCTCCAGGAGCGCTGAGGACATCTTCCAGTTGCCCTTCGAGGAATCGGTGAACCTGCAGAGGCAGAAGCAACGCAGTCTGCAGAAGCTGTCATCACGACAGAGAAAAACCAAGCAGGAGGCGACGGTGGGGGGCGGCAACGGCAAGCGGCACCACAGCACCCCTACCGGAGGACGCAAGAGCAACAAGCCGACCTACCGCACCCCAGAGAGGGTCCGCAGGCACAAGAAGGTGGGCCGCAGAGATTCTCAGAGCAGCAACGAGTTCCTGAGCACCTCTGACTCCAAGGAGAACATCAGCGTGGACATCAGCATGGCTGAAGGGAAAGACAAAGCAGCACCCCTGCAAGTGGACGACGCTCTGTTGGACCTCTTTGGGGCCAAACCGTTCCACCCTCCAGACGGCGGCCGTCTCGTCCAGTACCCCCCGCTCAGCGACGCCAGGGGCGAAATGAGCACAGCTAACGGGAAGTCATGGAGCAGCAGCGAGAGCAGGAGCATGGATGATTTTGGGGCGGTGCCCTTCACAGAACTGGTGATCCACAGCGGACCGCAGCAGCCCGTGGCCTCGTCGCAGCCGCTGGACCTCGATCCTTTTGGGGCGGCGCCGTTTCCCTCCAAGCAGTAGCTAATGCGTCTTCCCGCTTCACCAGTAGCAGTTAACCCTGAGCTCTTTTGGTTTGGGATCATTTTTAACCACTTTTTTGTTCTAATAAGAAAGCCTGAATCCTGTGGAGTGTTTCTGCCTTTATGCTGCATCGTAACACTTTGAGAACTTTTTAAACTGTGATCATAACGTCTATACTTGACTGCAAAAAGCTCTTTTAGTCTGCCTTCTGATAGATTTTAGCACCATGAAGCCTTACCTGAGCTGGACCAGACCTGCTTCTCTGTACCTCAGAGAACAACGGTTCTGCAGCGTCGTTTGAAAGCAGCTTTTAACCACTTTGTCTCGTCCTCTTTTGGTTTTTATCTATGCATATTTTCCCTGCAGCCAAACGTGGGAGTGGCTGCGCTACATTTCACTAGAAGGGAATGTGTTTGTTTTTATTGTACTTTCTTAAAACATTTGAAGCTTTTCATTTTTAGGCTCTTAACTTTTGTTTTTTGTAGCAGAAAGAAAAACTTCTGTGCAGTTTTCTTTTTTGTATGAACTCAAAATTGTTTGAAGTAAAAAATAAAATAAAACACAAAGCTGCGTCTTGTTACTTGTTGAGGATTTCTGGCCAAATTCAAATGAATAAATATTCCTTCTTTGGGGACTATTTATTTATTAGAAAAAATTGTAATCTGAAACTTGGTATAAAAACAGCAGCCTTTAGCTACAGCTTTTTTTATTAGGCAAATGTTTTTTTAAATCAGTGTCAAGAGAATAAAACAAAAAACTTGGGCATCAAAACGAGTCTCCTTTTACAAACGGATAAAAAAAATATTTTTACAGATACATTTACAGGCAGTACAGTTTTTAAGACTATTAATAATTTAAAAACAAAACAGTATCAGAGCTTTTCTTTTTTGCTTTAACTGTACAACAGAAACCATTCATTCAGCAATCAGTCTGCATTTTTAACCCGATTATTGTTATTGTATGATGATAGACAGTTCATTCAGGCTCAGCTGAGGCCCTAAAGACAAACACTGAAGTTTGGAGGCGACAGAGAAGGAGCAAAAGAAAAAAATATTTATACATATATATATATATATATCGTGGTGGGACCTTTTTTTTTAAATTAGAGCTGCACTAAAGCACATTACAAACAGCTGAAATGAGATAAAAAGCTGGTTGGAGTTCAGTTTCCTTTAGTCGGTGACATTAAACAGGAAACATTTGGTATTTCAAACGTACGTTTTCATGTCTCGGAGTTATAACTTATTGACAGAATGAATGGGGAGTGTTTTTGATGCTTAACGATATTTGGGTGGGATTTCCATTTCTGGATAAATTAAAAGCAAGTTTAATCAAATTAACCCCCCCTCCCCCAGTAGGATGAAAAGCCGCTCTTTAAATAATTAAAGATGTTCATTATCAGGAAGGACAATTGGCTTCAATAGTTCTAGACATGGATCCAACAACAGTTTTTAAACTTAAACCTGAAGGTTGAAAGATAAACAGTCATTTTAAATTCAACTTTGCTACATAAAAACCTGACAGAGAAAAGAAAAGGGCTTCAACAGAGTCTTAGTCCATCAGCAGAGCTGATCAGCTCCCACTCAGCCTCTGAAGCCAAAGCTAACATGGAGGCGCTGCATTTAAAGTCAGTTAATAAGAGAAAAACAAAGACATTGCACATCACCCTAAAGGAAGCGTACCAGGGGTCTGCAACCTTTACAATCCAGAGAGCCCTTTTATAATCATCTTTGTCAATGCAACTTTACATATTATAAGGTAGGCGGAGCCCCAGGGTGGCAGTCTGTGGGATTCAAACCAGAACACAAAACGTCAGAACTGCTACACCTTTCTAAAATGATAAGTCTGTTTTTAATCAAGATATCCACTAAAGATAACAGCCCCGCCACCATTTTATTTGAAGCTTTAAAATCTAGAAAGAAAACATGAAACTTTTGCCAATCACGTGGATTGAAATATGGGATGTTTTTGGTAAGAAATGACTTAAACCTGAAGATAACAAATGACTTTACCAATACAGTCATTCTGTTACAGAAATGTTAAAACATCAATAACTGCTAAACCATTTATTTCATCTATATGCAAAATCATTGGAAGACTTTTTATCATGTTTAACAAGCCTTTGTAGAAGCTCCAAAAAGCTGCAGACCCCTGAACTAGATCATAGCACCTAGAACATCACACTTTAGTTGTTTACATCGAAAACACTGATTCGATCCACAGCGAGAGATTCTCCGGTCCACTCAAGGAAAGGAAGAAGTTCTCACATATAAAATGTAATACAGGATAAAACAATACAGACATAAATTACAGGACAGTGAATACAGACACTAAAACCCCTGGAGTGTCTCAGTAGTGCCCTCTAGAGGCAGAGCTGCTCATTATTTCCCACCGACAGGATTTCCTTTAAAACTAGTCTAGGTAACAACAGGGGGGGGATGTTCTCCCCAAACTTTATCTGCAGCTCTGAATCTTTTATTAGATAAGCAACTTTGCCTCCTTCTTCCCCCCAAAGAAAACAGAAATCCCGTCACCAACATGTTGAATAAAAACACTGAACAATCTTTGGGTTTTTTCCTGTAACATTATTGACTGATGGTCACTTTCTGTGACCAAGTGGTTCAAATTGATGGGACATTTAAACGTCCTTTTTTAGAGACATTTGATCAGTGAACCAATATACAGGACTGAGCCAAGAAGCTACATTTTTTTTCAGGCACTTGGAGAAATGTTAAAAGACCTGATGAATATCAGGGGGGTTATGTTGGTGATTTCTGATGTTAATGTCCTCTTGATGTCTGAGTCTGAGTGAGACATGTCCCCTCACATCCCAGACTGGTTCAGGTCTGCAGCCCCTCGGATGGTCACAGACTCCATGGGACCACTGTCCTACAGAATGGACAAAACGGGTCCAAATCAAACGTTTGCTGTCCCATTTTAAACTGAAATGATTATTTCTGTGTTACTAAAGCCTGGCCTGTGAAACAGCTGCAGTAAATCAATGGCAAAGTTTGCAATTTAAACTTTAAGAGTTTGGCTAAAATACTGAGAACTTTGAATCTGACATGAAAATGTGTGGAAACTGACATTCAGTCATGTTTTGGGTTTTAATTAAACAATCACACTCATTAATTACCATTATTTTCAATAACGATGTAGAAGGACACAGAGGTGAACCAAAGTTAATCACACTCATCAATACTGGAATAACTACATTTAGTGGAAGAATCCCAGTAAATGGAGACCAGTCTTTATTATATGAAGGTTAAGGTATTAAATAAAAAAAAACTGCAGGTCTAAATACTCAAACTCAGACTCCTACATGGTAGTAAGACTATTTGCAAATCAAACTTTTCCAAAATTGTTTTGTTTTTGTTTTATAAACACAAGGATTTCGCATTTTTGTCAACAAATTCCGAAGACAGTTCTAAATCCCATTTTAGCCATTTAAAGTATAAATCGCAAAGTTTCCGTAGATTCGACGCAGATGTTTCATAAGGCTTTCAAAATGGAAGCTGCCAAAAAAAAAAAAACAAACTGCAGGGAAAAATTCAAAAGGGATAATTAGAAACGGATGGAGAGGGATCATCAGGGAAGAACGATGTTTAAAGGAGGGATAAATGGATCAATAAAAAGAGGATAAAATGGATAAATCACTGGATGGATATGAATGGAGTCAGATGATTAACTTAATGGATAAATAAACCGATGGATCGATGAATGAGCATGAATTAAGAAATATATGGGGGATAATTAAATAAAACGGGATAGATGAATTAAAATAAAGTTCTCCTCCCCCTTTCTTCTTTGAAACCAACATTTCTTCTCATGTTACTCTTTAAAACGTCATTTTCAGTCCTGAATCCCCATCAACATAAAATAAAAAACTACATCTTACAGTCAAGAGTCGGGTCGTGCTGTTTAGAGCAGTGAACTAAGTGTGCTGTGGAGCGCTGGGACAGGGCTGGCTGTGTCTGTAGGCCATGATGAAGCCTGACGACTGGTGCCACCAGTAGAACATCAGAACCAGCAGAACGTGCCACACCTGATGGCTGGAGCCCAGATAGTTCAGCTGACCTGAAACAGCACAGGAAGAAGATTCATTTAACAACAGATGAGTCACAGAGTAAATCAAAGTGCTCTTTGCTTACCAGGGAAGTAGCGCTCAGGAACCTTAGAAACATGGAAAACAAGAGCTAAAGCTGCAATGAAATACATCCCAAGGATGCGTGGAACAAAAGCCTGAGAAGTAAAAATATGGAGGTAAGAGTTAAGAATAAACCAGAGGGAACAGAAAGAGATAAAACCTAAGAGGCGTACCTGGACGAGCTCGGAGGAGAAGCCTCCGGTGATCCAGATCCAGTGAACGGTTGGGACGAGGCCGTATCCGGCTACGGAGCAGAAGATGAGCGAGCGCAGCTGCTTCCACTGCTTGCTGAGGTAGAGAGGGTGGATCTGAGCGAAGAAGACGGCCAGGATCATGGCCAGGACCGTCACCAGGTACACCTGCCGCCAGTACTGGAACCAAGAGAACGGAACCACTTAGACCCACTAAAGACAAAAAACTACAATTTAGGGCTTGTTTCTTTCTTAGAAAATTGTTTTTTCTTGTGAGCAAGGATTGGAATTCTTGAAAGATTTGTACACATTAACAGATTTTGTCCCGAACATCTCAGGCTCCATCTGTGTGATCGCCCAACACAGAGCAGCATATGAACATGAAACAGGAAGGATACGATCCACTGTTTGATACAAATACGTTGCGTTTACATGTGATCCAATCTAAATCTTGGCTGATCGGAAACTCAGTGCCTCTGTTTACATGGACACTAAATATCATGATCTGATCTGATCATGTGTCAATACATGTACAAAGCTTTTGATCAGATTAAATCATTTAAAGAGACCTTCTACATTTCCGGAAACACGTCACGTCGATTTTTCACAGCTGTGCAGTGGAGATTATTTCGCTCCACAGATCCAGATAGGGGAGTACACGGACGCCAATCGGAAAAACCAAATCTCTCTTTCAGAATTGACAGTTCTTCCCGATCTGACTAAATAGGATTAGAATCCTCGGTCTGACATTGTTTATACTTAACATTTTTGATCTGATCAGCCCTTCAATCCCATTATTCTGTCCATATAAACTTGCTAATGGGAGAGTTTGTCTGGAAGGTGAACCTCCAGGCTTCTGCTGCCTCCAACAGCCTGAAGGATCCAGCTGAGCTACAGATCTGTGCAGTTCCTCCAGAGTTACCATGGCCTGTTGGGTGCTTCATTAAACTTGGCTAATTATGTGAGCCGCTGATGCGATTGAATCAGAGCTACAAGATTCTTTTTAGTAATTTAGAAACTTTCTGAAGTTTGCATTTGTTGAAAAGAAGTTGAGATCCTCATATTACATCATCATCATTCACTACTCTGCTCTGATATATTAAATAACACTTAAAATAAACAGAGAAACAAAAAAGAAAAATGTTCCAAGTCTTTGACAAGAAATGCAAAAGACTAGCTGCTTTAAAAAACATCATCATCATCACAGCTGCGGCTTCTAGACCAAACAATGATTTTAAGGAAAAACAGTTTTATTACTTATTAATGAAGAAGATCTTCAGCAGCATTGATTCAGAATCACTTTTGGAGCAAACAGAGTGAAGCTAAGAGAATAAAAGCTAAGCCTGGTTGGTCCTTCATCTTGGCTGCGTTTCTTCTTTCCTTGTGTTAAAAAAGCTCTCCCACTGTTTCAGCCGTTATCACAGATATGCAGCGAACCCGTCCTCGGATCTGTGCTTGATATTTAAACTTCTATAAGTAGCCGCTGAAAGTCTGGACAGCCTCGGCTCGGTCCCTTCTGTCCGCGTGTGTGGATGCAGGCCTCCGTCCAGTCACACGTCCTCGTGCGACGAGTCCTGCTGAATTTCACAGTGAATAAATTTGCACCCGGAACAAGGCCCCCGGCTCGGACTCAGCCAATTTTCCTCTCAGGCCCTCCTCCTCACAGACTCCCATCTTCTCCAAATCTGCGTCCCTCAAAAGACTCGGACGAGACAAGAGTTTGACTGGCTAAATATAAAATCTGTTTTTCTTCAGGGACTTGGCTTGCCACTGGAGTGGAGCCACCCAGAAGCAAAGCCTCCGTCTTGGCGTGGACGGAGGAGGAGGTGGGAGGGAAAGAGTGTGTGTTGGGGGGGTGCTCCTGGACTTGCGAGCGTCATATGGTGAGGAACAGGAGTGACGGACCACTCTGTGAACACAGCCATCTGGTTTGGTCTGCAGCAGATTTCAGCCGAGTTCTGGGGGCAAAATAACCCGGCGCTTCCAATATGCGGGGGAAAGCGAGTGGAGCCAAACGTTTCAGGGATTAAAAAAATAAAAAAAATAAATAAAATCAAAGCGTGGTGGTGGGTGGATGTAAGCGGCTTGTGTCATCGGAGGCTGTTTTCCAAACGCATGAGAGCGGCGAAGGTGTTGAGTTGCTTATTCACCGGGAACAATGAGTCAATGAGCGCAGCCAGACTGAGGCGCTGGCTTTATTCAATTACTGCTACCCCCCCGCTCACTCACAACCAGACCTGCTAATTAATGGGAAACTGAAACATCTCACATCAGAACCAGATGCTTCCTTTAACTACCTGATTATCTCATTCTGTTAAATACAGTCCAAGAAAAGGTGGGGTCACAAAAACCTTAGAGCTTTTCAGTCAGGACCATTTGGGGTTTTTTTCCAGATTCCAGCTGCTTTAAATCCTTCAGCAGAACCTCTTCAGCCTTCGTGCTTCAAATACTGAGGCTCTTATAACCAGGATTCTCTGCATTCATTGTTTCTAAGACACAGCGCCTCCTCAGCAACACTTTCTTGCTCCTTTTGGGGAACTCATTGGTTCTCTCCATTCACAGGAGATAAACTTTCAAGGATTCAGGAAAGAAAAACTCTTAATCACATGCTTTAACACCGTCAGCTGAATTGAAAGACATATCTGGGATGAATTAAAGCATCAGTTCTCATCAGACTTTATCATTTGTAAAACTGTTGTGCTTATTTCTCCCCCAGCAACATTTATCTAACATTAATTATATAATTGAACTCTGTGACTCCTGTAGCATTAAAACCTTTTTCTGAATCACTAATTCTCTGAGCGAAATAACCTGCATTAATGATCACAGAAGATAAATTAATCAACATCAGCTCAGATCCCCTACAGAAACCGCCTATTACCTTAAGTTAAGGTTAGATTTATCCGTCATATCAGACTGCAGCAAACAGCCCAGCTATTAGAAATATGAATTAATCATGAAGGAACTCACATTATTACAGTAGAAAGTGTAAAAGACTCCTGGAACGTAGCATCCCAAGATGCCGATCGAAACGCCAGCGTAATCCAGCGCCATCCAGCGGCGGCTTGTCTTCTCCGAACGATGGCAGCAGAACAGGTGGTAGCCCACGGAGCAAAGCATACACAGCTGAGGATTGAAACGCTCCATCAGGAATTAAAGCCTCAAAGACACATTTCATTATCCCGACTAGCAGTGTTTCAGGCAGATTTGTGGACTCAGATTCAGTTTAATTTGCTAAGAACATCCAGGAGAATTTTGCACCGTAGTCTAATGTTGTTCCATAATCGCTCAGATTAAGGCAACAGCGGTTCCAGTGAATGATATTTGGCTCATCCCAAATCATCATATTGTGATAACTGAGCTGGAAAAACACAAAGCAGAGGTTTAACTTTTTTTTTGCCCCTCCAATCACTGCACTTTTATTTCACATAACCTGCACAGATTCAGGTAGAAACAGTGATGCGAGGGTGAAACCAAGTCTTTGATATGATCAGGATCATTAGTGGCGATTCTCCAATAAAACGGCTAATTATTTGTTTCTGAGGAATCAAGTCAAACACAGAGGATTTGTATCTTTTGAATGCAAATCCTTCAACAAACAATCACTTTTTCATCTAAAATTACTAAAACTAGCAAAGGTTAGGGACACACATTGTGATCCATACATGAGGATAATGTTTGGATTTCTCTCAGTTAAAATTAAACTTAGAACTTCTATTAAGGAACCAGTAGTAAATCCATTTTTGAAGTCATTTATTTGTCAAGATAAAACAAAACTAATCAGTAGTTTGGAATAAATCAGAATATGAGCCCTCAACAAAAATCAGTATGAAAATCAGAGATCCTAATTGGTTCATCTCTATTTACTGGGATAATAAAAAAAAACAAGGTGGAGATTAGCATGTGTGGCTAAAACTAGCCTCTACCATGAAGAATGGCTAATGGTGATTCATACACATAGACCTACTCTTATTTGTATTAGGGCTGAAAAGGTTTGCCCAAAAAAAAATTTAAATTGAGATTATTTGCAGCCAATATTGCAATTTTAATTTGATTTTGATTCACACTAACTAAAAACATGTTGATGTTTCATATCAGTGTTTCAGTTTTTATGATCTTGAAAGCTTGTTTGCCTAGAGCCCATTGTTGCAAGACTTAACTCTAACTTTGTGTGAAAAAGTGCTAACTTCTATTTGCGCGCTAGCTTCAACTTTCTCTGTGTTGTAACACACTGCCACCTAAAGGTCTGGAGTGAGAAACACAATGTCTAACACTAGTTAATTGTAATGTGTCCAAAACAGAGTACCTCTACGATTCCAGAGTTGTGTTTTATTAACATTGTGATTATATTGCAAATGAAATTAATTGCCCAGGCCTAGTTAGTATTTCCCATCATCCAATACTGTTTTTTCTTCCCTCTCCTTTCCTGGACAGTTTTTTATCCCTGCTACAAAAAACAGCTTAATTTCATCTATTTAGTAAGAATTATGCTTTATAAACACCCAGGATAAATTTTACTTTCACGCTTTTACACCTGGTTAGTCAATTTAGAGCTTCATTTCAACATAAGCTGCACATAAACAGAAAAGAAGTTGGTCAGTCATCAAGAACATTTCAAACCCAAGATAATCTGCCATTCTGGTTTAGAAACAAGCCGTATAAGGAAAAGTCTGACATGATATTAATCAATGATAAGATGCCAGCTTGCTATAATTTGGGACAAATTGTTCACTTTTACAATCCGGTCGTTGTTGAGGATCTAAATTAGGATCATACCTGGAAACAGAACAACCCGATGGAGTAAATGACGTAATCCTCCCGGGAGGCTCCGATGGATGGCAGCACTGACGCCATGTTGTACACCCCAACACAGAAGAAGAGCAGGAATCCCAACAGATGGCTCCAGATATTTACCGTCTCATTGGATAGCATGAAGAGGCTGCACATAAATCCGATCAGTAAAAATGTCATACTTTGTTGCCTCATCTCGTATGAATTCAAAATTCAACTCTCTTTTCTCCTTGTTTATGACAATTAGACCAGCTTTAAATAATAAGACTGGAAAAATTCTCACCTCTTAATGCACAGCCTGGAGGGGAGGTAGGCTCTGTATCCATCTGTGATGTATGGATTATCTCTTAGAAATATTGGGATCTGTTCATATGTGTACAGTCTGATGCCTCTGGGCACCAGTACAGGCCAATACTGGTAACCTCCCAGCTCGATATAATGTGTAGTCTGGGCATTTTTCTGGGGCTTCAGAGACATGGCTGATCCAGCCGAGTCTGTTGAAGCTAAAAGCAAAATAACACATTAAAAGAAAGCTCAGCCTTAAACTGAATGACTTACACAGCAACAAAAGGCATCCAAATTTAGTGCATTGGGATACATTACTTCTATTGAGTTTGTTCATATTCAAAAACAGCTGGAACTTAAAGAGCCTATGACGGGTTTTTTATATCAAATGAAGAAAGTAGCCGAAAAGCATTCATACTGAAAAATTGGGAATTAGTTTACATGTCATTGCCATTAAAGACATAAAAAAGACAACTGTGATCCAAAATGGGCCTGTTTCTTTGTTTCCATCTGACAGTTAAAACTCAGCCGAATGTGATGCTGAAAGGGTAATCCTTGGATCATTCAAATGTATGGACAAATGTCAACTAGAAACAGCTCAGGTAGATGACAGGTTGCTTAAAAACAGCATTAATATGGTAAAACGATGCATATTGTTGCTTGGCTGCAGGAAAACTGTGACACCAGGCTCCAGGCAGCATCTAGTTAGTGCTGCCTGGAACAGAGCTGTTAAACGTACCGGGGACAGCTGGGCTGGTCTGACCTAAATTGAACAAGAAACATCTGAATTCACTGAAAAGGTTATGTCAGATGGTCTAATAATTTACAGACTAAGGAGAAGTTTCAAGGGAGATGCTTAGATCCTTACGCTTAGGGGCACCTTATGTGAAAAGATCATACAAAAAGGGTGTCACCAGACAGATCAAGGCTCAGCAGGTAAAAATACACCTTAGACACAAAAATAACCTTAGCAATCTTATTTGCTGTTATTGTAATTAGGGAAAATCTGAAATAGATGTGATTATAGTAAGAAATCAGTTCCAAAGGGAAATCTTGTTCATTTTATTCCCAGGAAACAATAGAAACTCTACCAGAGACCAGGTCTGCTCATAGTCTGTATTCTACAGATGTCATTAGTTGTTTCAAAATTTCATGCTATCATACGCTATGAACATAGCATGCAGACTAGATATATATGCTTATGAAAAACTGTACTTTAACAAACATTTAACGGTTTCTTCGAAAAGCCCTCCTCTAATGTGTCTGCATAATTGAATTAAATTAATAAAAGCGCACAATGTTTATATATATATATATATATATATATATATATTTCAGCTCGTAAAGAGGATTACGCCAGCAACTGATTCTTGACAATTTTAAAGTTTCCGCACAATGAAATCTTTTGCATTACACTCTTCTATGAGCCGAATGTTTCTTAAAGAACGTTTAAACTTAGATTAAGTTTATTATGAATACTAGAGTGAATATACACATCTTTACTCATCAAAGAAATGTAAAATCGACGGGATTTTCAAAACGGTTTGGTATCCAGTTGGTACCCAATGCTAACAAGGCTAGTTAGCAATTTGCTTTGTTTATAGGTCATAACTTAAATTCAACCTACCTTTTAACTTAGTGTATTTGTAGTTTGAGCCATTTTGTGGCTTAAAATACGAACTACGCATTTGTAGAGATGTATAAACATTTAGCTAAATATAAAAAGTCTATAAAATTCTTATCCACATCTTCGCTTAAGACGCAACCAGATTGACAGGACCCCTAAACAGATATGCAGCGTCTAAACACTGCCTGAATGAAAAAACATGATGGAAAATTCAATCCCTGCTCACATTCGCAACCAAGGAAAAAAATGACTAAGGTTAAATCTGGAAACCACTTCCTAACTACATTTCCAAAGAGAAAGGCCTACCCTTATACAAAGCATATTAGTCAATAATATTAGCATGTGTTTTTTTTTAAAAACCTAAGCAAGGTTAAAAATGAATTTCATGTTCATATAGTCAATTTTATGTCAGCAAATGCAGTTCAAAATGCTATGCAAATAAAACTTATAAATACTGAAAAATAATTTAGACACACTTGCAGACGAATATTATCTTACAGAATAATTAAAATGCAATTTTTCATATTTTTTGAATAAACACAAAGTTTTAGGAATTTATGAAACGGAACAACACACAGCCATGTTAAAAATAACTTTCTCATACTTTCATGTTATTTCATTGTTCATTTTTTTGTTTTTGTTTTGTTTTTTTTTTTTACAAATAAATAGCTTGGTTTTCTCATGCTGCAAGATAAACCTTCACCCAGTCTGGAAAATCTTCAGCATCTAACAGTTTTTCTTCCAACAATGTCTTTAGTTTTGCTCCATTCATCTTCTTGTCAACTCTGAGCAGGTTCCACAACAAAGTAATGCATCCAACAGTATGATGCTCGCCACCTCTTTATTTTAATAGGTGTGCCCAACATAATGTTTAGTTTTAAGTTATTGATATACCCTGGGCCCAAAGAATTAACTTTCATCTGACAAGAACATGTTGCATTATTGCTGTGTACTTGATGCACTGTAGAAAACTGCAGATAAGAATTGTTTTGGCTTGACAAAAGCTGCTCATATAAATTAAGTATTTTGTCTGTGCCTTTTATAAGTTGTGCATTCTTTGTGCTAAATTGCTTAAACTTGGCCTTTTAAATATGTATTTATAATGTATCTATAGAGAGATAGTCATGTAAGGGCTAATCTTGACAGATTTAACAACAGGTCTTTCACATTTAAAACTGGTTAGTTACTAAGATGTCTGTTATTTGTTAACAAGTTTAGAAGCCTTTCTAATGCCTAAGTAATTCATAGGTCAGGATGTCATAATTCCTGATATTTATTGGCACTCCTGGCTTAAAAAAAAGTTTGATAGAGAAAAAAAAAACATATTTTCTGGATTTGTATTAACCACAACATCTAAACTTTATTTGAGAATTTTGATTTGTTGGAGCGGGTCGGCCCTATGTCAGGAAATAATAGTTCTTGATAAAGCTATGGTGCTTCAGTTATTGACACCATTTGCATCAACTTGAAATAAAGCCTTTTAAGTTATTCTTTCTTTTTCTGTTTTGAAGGGGTATAAATACAAAATGACACAGAGGCCCATTTCTCTCAGCCACTCAACAAAATTGGAATGATGAGAAATAATGGCAAATAGGTAAATGTGTTTCAGTCTTTATAATATAAACTATAAGCTTTATCTATAACAAAAGATATAGTCTAGTCTTATAAGTACACAGGGTGAACATAAGGAACAATCAGATCAGAGGTTATTTAGGGTTTTACAGAGGAAAATTAACATTTTAAATTAAATACTGGATTCAATAGGAAGCCACTGAAGGGAAGCTTAAATAGCTGAAATATAATCTCTCTTTCCATTCACAACGACCCATGCTTTACTAGAGATTTCCCTTTGTTTAAAAAATTTACTCTCAGTTGCTTCTACATTCATGCATGCACCAGTTTGGAGGAGTAAATGCAGCAAGTCAATGACTTAAAGCAAAGGTTTCCTAAAAAAGAAAACTTTTAACCAATATCATCATCATCTTCATCATCATCATCATCATCATCATCATCATCATCATCATCATCATCATCATCATCATCTTCTGCTTATCCAGGACAGGGTTACTGGTAGACTGGCCAACCTGACCGGCTTATATGGGGCGTAAATCAGTCGGGCAGGGTCCCTGTCCGCTAGTGTTGAAGAGGAATGTCAGCCATCACAGCCCAACAACTTCCAGAGTCCTAAGGTGACCCCTAAACCTTACAACTGTGTAGTTTTTTGACCACCCCGACCCTGAGCCGAACTTATTGGTAACACAGTCTCTGCTTCTGCCAGGAAAGACATGTCAGCCCGGTTGAGGAGATCTTTAACGTATTGTTTCAACTGTCCAACAATGTGCTCAGTCAAGATGAGCAACTCTCCGCTCCCCTCCAGAGGAGCTGGACAGTTTGCCAGAATCGCTTTGAGATTGGCTAATGGTTATTTTCGACTATCTCTCCAAACTCTATCCAAACTCACCCAGGAGAAGTGATTGCAGCAATGTCTCAATACAATCAGCTTGGTTTCCTTAAATAGATACCATCTTACCAATCTTTCTGTATGATTTGGTTTAATTGGCTTGTAAAAGAGCACCAAATAAATGAATTTATTTAATTGGAAGCTTAAAATATCTACAAGTTATGAAAAAGGGCGGGTAAGGACCCAAGTTCTTTAATTTCCAAAGTTTACAGTTGGAAAAATGCAGCAAAGAGTGGCATCTTTGGGTTAACAAGTCTCTAGACTTTAATAAAAGCCACTGCAAGTTTACTTTAACTAGTGCAATTTCATACTGAGAACGAAATGAGTTTGCTCCAAAACAAAGTATAAATATCTGGCACTCAGCACAATACCCACAGTTAAGTATTATAGGTGATGTTGTGGGTCTATTTCCCCTCCAAAGTCACTGAGAACTTTCTTAGAGTGCATGACATGATTACAATACAAAACTTGAGGACTCTGCCAGTCTTTCAACAGTATAATGATCCACCAAATATTACCAAATCATGACTCACCAGCCAAATCAACCACCCTCCCTACACCATATGCTGCTCAGTACGCCTATCTAAATCCTATCTTATCCTAGATACAATAGAAATATTCTGAGGGGGTTCAATGGGACAGGGCATAAGAGAGGAGCCAGGATTCTGGATGATAGGAATGATCGAAGATCATCCTAATATCTTTGTAGCTTTATGAAAGGTCATAGAAAAAGATTAAAGGGGGACTGTACAAACATGAGTCTTTGCAGTTGGTTCAATAAAGAGAAAGGAACTCTATCAATGGGGCTAGAATTGAGTGTTAAAATAACCAAATATTATGAAGAATCATTAATAGACTTCTAAAAGGCCTTAATAACTAATAATGGAGCTTGCTTTAAAAGATTACAACAATGTCTGGGTCCATGAAAGGAAAACATGCAGAAATAATTGTTAGTTGAAGTGATTGTTGCTGGTCTCAGTCTCCCTTACCTCCCCATGCTGTCTTACACCTTCCCATTACTGACTGTCATCAGGAATCCTCATCAGAGTGAGAATCCTCCACAGACCTTTCAGGTGTGAGGGATGTTGGTGGATTACCTCCGGAGGGAAGTCACACTCGGTGCTCCCTCGGCTGTTTACACCCCCACTTTAATTGCCTCATTCTCAAGTGGAAGTGTGTTCTTCATTATCACTTCTAATACACCTCTCAGCACATCCACTTTGGCAAAGTGTCAGCTGCCATGGCAAGTTAAGACTGTAAGTCGTGCATACAAGGGCAAGCGATAAAAATCTGCTGCTTCTACCATCCTTGTGAATAACATTAAGTGATTTTACTGGACAGCAGTCGGCAGTGACACGTTATGAAAACTGAGAAGGAAAAGTAGATTTCTGAATTTGTTCCCAACATGATCTTTAGAGAAACTTGGAGTGTCATGTGTAAGCTTTTTTTTCTCTAAGTTTGAAGAAATTGCTCTGTCTTTCTTAGTATTTATCCTCTGTACTGTATTTGTACTTGTCTGATCTTCACTCTGTAACAAATTAGATTGCTGCTCTAAGTACCCAACATAGCCGTCGCTATCCCAATTATTGATTTGTTAACCAATCCTTTGAACCGTAAATTTTCTGAATTTTATAATTTTCAACACAAACCGAGAATAAATAAATAAACATAAGAGAGCTGGATTATGTTATAATTGTGTATGGATTTGCTTCCTCGACAAGTTAAAGTCTGATCTCTCCAAACGAGGAACTGTTAGACTGGTTTAAATGGAAAAAGACAAGCCTCCAGGCTACTAACGTTCTTTGGGACTGTCAGGGTCATCAGCTGAACACAAAGCTACACTGGTGTGAAACATTGTAAGATCCTAAATGCACTGGATGCTGTGCATCGTCTCACAGATGTTGGAGTCATTTAGAGTTGGCTGCACAGTACTGCAAAGAGAATAAATTGAACATGACATAAATAGCACTACATACAAGCATTTACTTCATATTCAAAGCTTTTTAGCTGCAAGTTATATTTTGTTCTGTCAGACTGTAAAACAAGATGCTGAATTCTGTACAATTCAGATTATAGTTACAGCACCAATTTACAAGAAAAAGACAACATGCTATTCTAATCCCGGTCCCATTCGTATCCAGATGTACAGTATTCTAACTTACCACTTTATTAGGAACTCCTTGCTATTTTTGATTTGACTCCCTTTTGCAACTCTAATTCCTTAAGGCAGATATTCAGAAAGGAGCTGAAAACATTTATATTAAAATAACTTTACATACTTGCAGCAATTTAACTACAAGTCAATAATGATATTGTCATTTTTCATCACATACTTCGTTGGATGAGATCTGAAGACTGTGGAGGCTGTGCAGAACAGTGAACTCTTTATGTTCCAATTACAAATTTAAGTCTGTTTGAACCTTTTGACAATGACAATTTACCTGCCAGAAGCAGCCACTAAAAGATGGGTGTACAGAGATAATAAAGGGATGGACAACAGAAATATCGGGTAGCTTGTTTTGTTCAAAAGGTTTTCATTTGTTATAGAAAAATACCCCAATACTATTACTACACTATCAGCAACTTGAACCATTGATAAAATACTACATGGATCCAATCTTTGATGTCATTTTTTAAACTTTCAAGTCCAATTGCCATGCGGTCATTTATAATCACATTAATACATCAATGGTGGTAAGTCTGTGAGGCCGATACCCTGTCTGCTTTTAAGACTAGGCTTAAATCTTTCATTTCTGATGAAGCTTATAGTTAGAAGGGCTCAAGTCGCTCTCTATAGTTATGCTGCCATAAGCTTAGACTGCTTTTGGACCACTTTCATCATTCTGCCTTAATCTCTCTCCATTCTGCAGTAATTGATAGTTTACCCTTAACTTTATGCTTTTTCTGCTTTTCTTGACATACATAGTGGCTTCATCTGATTAGTTCCCGTTTGGTTTTGACACCATAGAGAGAAACATTAGCTTGATGACTGCCATCAACACCTTAGATTCAGAGGTGGATAATCCAGGTCCAGTAAAAGTGTGTACAGATAGCCGTTACAACCATGTCCCTTTATAGCTCCACAACATATGGTGTGTTCGATTTCAGGGTCTGCGTCTTCTAAGGACCTGGTCTACCTGGACTGGGTCCTTCTAGGGCCGTGAAAATAAGGAGGCCGGAAGAGTTTAGCTATGGATTCAACCAGTCCAGCCTTCTCTGGCTTTGTTGCCTAGCAACTATGACAGCTGATACACAAATAAGGCAAATAATCGATGCTGAACTTCTTACCAATGTTCTGTTGCTAATTTCATTGTTGAGGAGCTTCAGCAGCAATACTGTCATCACAGATATCAGACCTGTAGTTCACAAACTTCACAGATATTGGAATCTGTCCTTAAATGTTGTCTGAACCAATATGCACAGTCATAGATAAAACCTCTCAATTAACCAAAAATTACCGCCACATTTCTAACTCAATAACCTTTTATGAAAATATAATTCATTAATTTCAGAAAGAAATATTCACCTGCTTTTATTATATCAAACTGCATTTACAATATTCACCACTGTTCGTCACCATTTCCCCTGAGCAGCCAGCTTGCTGGGACTCACAATGAATCACGTGATATCCAAGGCTACAGAGGGTAGACCCGACACGTCCTTCAAAACGGGGGAAAAGAAGGCTGCATTAGTTGGCTGCATACGAAGGAGTCTTTGAATCCGAACAGGCCACGGTGCGGCACTATGACGTAACCGGCTGACGAATCTGGCTTTTGCAGGACACAGACGCTGGATCCAAACACAGTGACAAAACTGATCACCTGAGGGGCTAATCATCTGGTTAAGTGAACAGGATTTAATATCTGTACCTGGATTATTCACCTATGCTTAGATTATAGATGATTTAATGTTTTGTTGTTTTTTTTTTTGCATTTAGTCCTGTTTCTCTCCTAGACATTGCTATGGGCTCAACTTTTACTTTGACTGACTGTATGTGCTCTCTTTTCATCCCTTTGAGATGAAAACTGGCCAGAATCTACTGGTTACTGAACATCCTGAGCCACCTTTGCCCCAAATTATCACCCTTGTGTCCGAATACAGCACCTAAAATTGAGATTTATTGGACCAAAAACAATTTCCTGATCTGTCACTGTCCAGTTTTGATCAGACGGTGATTTAAGATCTTTAGCCTTGGTTTTCATGTAGTATTCTTTGGCTGCAGCTTATCTACTTCAAAGTTTAATGTTTTTTTTATTTCCAGAGATGTAAATCTATGTACATTAGCTCATTTTTAAAGGTGGATTTATTTGTGTTGATGTTGGCTTTCTGTCATGTTGAAGATACTTCCCCAATCACTGAAATTTTTTAAGATCTTCTTTTCCATACGTCCACCTCTAGCAAAATATTGATATTTTTGCCCCATTCTCCTCAAACCTTTTTGATGATTGTGCACAGTTCCAGTAGAAACCACAAGACCAGCAGTCTGTCTGGTACCATCAGTAGCTCCTCTAAAGTTGTTGTTGTCGTCTTCTGTTTTATCTGGGACTGCATCACTGTTGCAGCAGTCTCAGCAGAGACTCACAGATTTCACTCTCCACAAACACCTCTTCCAGCTCTGCTGGGGGAAGCCTGAGGCGCTCCTAGACCAGCCGAGAGACATAGTCCCTCCAGCGTGTCTTGGCTCATCTTTTTGGCCGCGTTGGGACGTGCATGGAACACCTCCAGAGGGAGGCGTCCAGGGTACATCCGAAAAAGATGTAACAGTCACCTCAGCTGACTCCTCTCGATGTGAAGTAGAAGCGGCTCTACTCTGAGTCTCTGTCTAAAGACCGAGCTCCTCACCCTATCTCTAAGGAGGAGCCCAGCCACCCTGCGGAAAAGCTAATTTCGGCCGCTTGTATCTTGTTCTTTTGGTCATGATCCAAATTTCGTGACCACAGGTGAAGGTAGGAACGTAGACTGACCGGTAAATCGAGAGTTTTGCCTTTTCACTCAGATCTCTCTTCATCACAACAGACCAGTGCAGTGTCTGCATTATAGCAGCAGCCGCACCAATCTGTCTATTTTATCTCCCGCTCCATTCTCCTCTCACTCGTGAACAGAACCACAAGATACTTAAAACTGCACTTGAGGCAGGAACTCTCCTCCAACCTGAAGAGGACAAGCCACCTTTTTCCAGTCGAGAACCATGGCCTCAGACTTGAAGAAAATATTTCTCATCCCAGCTGCTTCACACATGTTGTGGGTCTTCTCCTCAAAAGTTTTTGGGCATATTTAAACTTACTAAATTCCCTTTTCTTTCCTCATTCTGATGCTGACTTAGAACTTGACTTCTGGAAATGAGTTTCTGATTTGCTTTCGGTAGATTTGTCATTTGGTAAATTAAACAACTCTCCTTAATAAAATGAATAGTACACAATTAAAATCCATCCATCCATCCATCTTCTCTCGCTTCATCCGTCAGGGTCGCGGTTTGGTGGGTGCCTATCTCCGACAGACTATGGGCGTAAAAGAAACATTTTCCGTTTAAATCAAGGTACAACAAAATTCATACAATTCTACTTTATAATGTCAGTTGGTAAAAAAAATGTATATCCAGCCCAGCCCAAATGATTACATTGAGTTGTGTAACTTTGCAGCAATCTGTCCTTCTGACAGTTGAAAGTAAAAGGTTATCTTGTCAAAACATCTCGTAGATCTAAGCTCAGTTAAGTTTGAACTGCTAGAATAAAGCAGAAAAACAAAACAAACGGAAGCACCAACCCAGGGGTACTTTCCACAGGAAAGAGAAACACTGCGCTCCTGTTAGGCCCTTTACAAAGCAGACGCCGCCTCGCAGCAGTGCGCTCGTCAGCAGTCGGCTGGTCTCATTGGCTTTATTTATAGTCGGCGCCACAAGACATCTGCTGGAGACAAGACTCTGTCCCTCTATGTCCACACAGCACTGCACAGAGGGAGCTTGTCACTGTGTCTTTTTTTAAAGGCGTACTGTTTGCGAGGACCCTGGCCAGAAAAGGAGAGAGGAGGCAGAGGTCTCCTCTAGCAGGACGGGTGTCCTCTCCTATTGCTTTCTCCATGGATCTGATTAGCAGGACCGGAAGACAGAGGGAGGCTTCACAGTTTGTCGCGTCCTGCGTGTTAGCCGATGTTTACTCGATCTGAGAGCTGTTGTTTGTTTGGTGTCTTCAGTCTGCTCGTCGCTCGCCACTATTTTGGGACCCTGACACTTGGATGTGGCTGGACAACCGCCTGATGCGGCCTCGCCTTCTCCTCACCCCCTCTTCCTCCTCCTTCCCCCTGCCTCCGTGTCACACAGAGTTTCTCTTCCTCTCCTGTTAACTCCTCTTCATACTGAGGACGCCTGTGACCGCTTCGAGCCTTGACATAAAACACTGCGGACAGCTCTTTGCTCTTCCTGCAGAGTGGGTGGGGGGGATTTAGCCTGTCGCAGAGAGAGGAGAAGGAGGAGTGTGAAAGAAAACATTCTGCTGATGTGTTCCTGAAAAGGAGTGCTCTGAGAAAAGAAGTAGTTAGAAACAAAAGCACCTGCTGAGGGAAAAATGCAATTATATTTAATGTTTTGACAAGAAAAGCCTGGGTTTTTGCTCTGTTTTTAAGAAAAACACCTGTAGCTGATACTGACAACTAGCTTTACGAGGGTTACCAAGAAAGTTTAGGATTATCTACTTATGAAATGATCAAAGAGCTTTGAGAAAAATAACTCTGTCAGTGTGGGATTTAGTTTGAAGGTAAAACAGAAAATTGGTCAAGTCAGTTAATTATCTTCTGGCTTTTCCTCAAAGGACAATTTTTTTCCAAGAAAAGAATTGTTGGTTTTTATATATTCAGAAAAAAATAAGATGCAATCTCACTGCCTCTCCAAACATTTCATACAATGATGTTAGAATTGCTCTGTTTTTGGAAAGCATTCTAAGCAAACTGGGATCTCTTCCTCCTGCTACAGTAGTTTGATGACTAATTAAAGCAGGCAGCAGCTTAATAGCCTGTCCCTGTTAAAAATATAACAGGAGAGAAAATCATTTTTATCCATCTGCCTTTTTTTGTCTTCTGGTTTTCTGAGATCAGGTGCAGGAGGTCAACAAGTCCAATGGAGAAAGCATCTCTCGCCTAAGTACAAGTCTCCAGCTCGTACTGGCACTCGCCTCTTTCAGTCCTTCAGAGTCGCCTTTGGTCCAAACAGATTTGGTTTTTGCATAAATAGCATCATACTGAAACAAAACAGGAGTTTTGGTGTATTTTAACATATTAATACCACTTTGTAATGTTTTTGTTAGGCTTTAATGTTACGGTCATGTTTATTTCATGCATATTTCCCAGCCTTTTTGCATTTAAAATGTTGCATAGTTCAACTACGGGTGCCAATGCAAGAACAGTGAGATTGTTAATTCAGTGTTTCTCTCCTATATTCTTCTGTTTCTGTTACAATGTTTAGTTTGTACCCCATTTTAAGATCATTGGATGTTAAAGAATGATATTGTCTAGTTTTACTTTAAGTGTCTCCCAGAGCTTTAACAGGATTTTGTCCAAAGTTTGCAACTCATTATGTTTTCAACAATTTATTTTCATAATTTCTAACCTAGAAGTAATAGGTAATTTTAGCCGGCTCTATTTTAGATATGAACGTATAGTCTTCCAAATCACCCTCTATTGTTTATCATCTGGCTTGAAGTTTTGTACAGTAATTGTTTGTTTGAAACCCAATTGAGGCTGCCTGATGAAAAGAGTGGTGATGTGGGTTTCTTTTCCCTCTGAAAGAGGGAATCACCATAGCAACCATGACCGGTTCTTAGCTACAGTAACTCAATGGATTTTTCATTTGTAAATGAATTCATCATAAATTTTGTTGGTAGTGGCAGATGGCTGCTCACACTGAGCCTGGTTCTGGTTCTGCTCGAGATTAAAGTTAACTACGATAAGGCAAGAAAAGAATATGAGATGACATGTGCTGAAACTTGTAAATAAACTGAAAAAATGAATTAAAATTAAAAAAGACTAACAAGGGATTTTTGCTCGATAGCTGCATTGTTGAACTTCAGTTTCTCCTTCTATGTATCTTTTTATTATTAAAGTTTCCTTTCTGCTTTGATACATCAAAAATAGTAAGCTAAATTGATATATAAACTCCGACCAAGCAGATTTGTTTCAGAGTCCGTATGTGAATCAGACTGAAAAATGAAAGTGAAATGTCAAATGAACAAATGTTCAAATACAAATATCTGACTTTATCCTCAAAGCATCTGGCCCACTGAGCTCTTTCTGGGACGTTGCTGCGTTTCGTTTGTTTGGGGAAAGTTTCATCTGTGTAACAATATTGAAAGGCATTAATCTTAATCTGCAGATTTTACGTGTACTTTTTTAGTCTTAGAAGATACATCTGGTTCTTTGACTTTTAATTCCTGCTGGGAGTCCAAACAAAAGTGAAAAACAATTTTTTTTTTTTTTTACTATAGTGAAGGGATTAAGCAGAAGGGCAGTGTAGTAGTTCCAGGACACTTGGCTGCTGTTTGGAATGGGATTACAGCTCCGTCATGTGTTGCACTTTTTTGCAGCTGGACGAAACTTAGTGGTAATCCTTAATGGATCAAAAACAGAAACAGCTCATCCCCATCACTCAGAGACAGCAGGCTTAATGACACAAAGACGATGTCTGCTTGGTAATTTATTTCCCTTACATTCAGTGTGATGCCAAAATAAGCCCTTTATTACAAAACTCTACAAAGATTGCAGTTGCATATGCACCGCGGGTTATCCTCTTTCTGCAGAGCTACACAAAACGCAGATTAGTTTTCCTGACTTTTGAAAAGAAGATTTAGATTTCAAAAACAATGTAATTGTGAATTTTTCTTTTTTTTGTACTTCAAGAGGTTTTTTATGATTGGCAACATGTAGCGATCATAAGATATGTGGCATATTTTAAGCCAGCCCATAATACCTGACCACAAATGGAAATTATTTTTTACATATTAATAACTAGTTGCTTTTTCCGTTTCAAATATTGACAGGGGAAATAAACACCACTATCAGAATGCAAGGATCATGGGAAATCTATATTAACTAGATGTTTATGTGTCGTAAATTATTGATCAGCTTAAAAATGATGGATTTTGATCAATTAACAGCATTTTTTTACTAAAATCTCTCTCTCTCTCTCTCTCTCTCTCTCTCTCTCTCTATATATATATATATATATATATATATATATATATATACTGTATATATATATATATTGACATAAAACTTTTACTTTGTTAGCATTTTTTTTGTTTCAATTTGTTTTAATAGCTGCTAATTTAAATCTTTAATAAACGGGTAGTTTGATTTTCTTTATTCTTTTTCTTTATGCCATTTCCCTTTAGACTGGCTTGAATAACGTTGAATAAGACATACATTGGTCATCGTTTAACATTTGTGTGCAAACAAATAACGTGACCTGAGATGGATGGATGGATGGATGGATGGATGGATGGATGGATGGATGGATGGATGGATGGATGGATGGATGGAGGGATG
>JAUZNJ010066694.1:14700-26494 GCA_034780135.1 Jordanella pulchra
TGGAAGGTAGAATGAATAAAAAATGTTTGAGCCTATAGACAGCCGACAGCATAGACATTTCACGTTTGACAGGAATTGATCCTCGCCCTGCTTGACCCCTCCTACAGGTGCTAAAAAAAGACAGTCAAGAGTTTGTGGCGCGGAGTTACTGGGACGTTTTGAGGCGAGGCGCCAGTCAAGTCCTGTTCTCTGACCTGGCGGAGGTATACAGACCCAGTTGTCCCTTCATCCCCCCCCCCATTTCTCATTATTCATTGTTTTAAAGCAGCGCTTTTAATATTGATAACTTTTCAATAGTCCCATTGGTCAAAAGAAATTTTCCTGCATCCGATTTAACCAGAATACAAATAAACACTCGTTCCTCCTCAATTTTCAAACCCCATCTGGTCCCTTCATACTGCTTTTTTATGTGTTTCTGTGTCGTCCTGTGGCTTTGGTGTGAGACAGTTTGTAGTCTTTTAGACTTTCAATAACAAATTTGTTCTTTATCAAAAAATGATTAAGAAATATATAACCAGTATTTCCGATTTTCAAAATGAATTAATACCTAATTTATACAAGAAGTAGCTTATTAATGTATACTGGGATTTCAAAAAATTGTCAGCACAATTTTAAAGATATTCTGTTTGAAAGGAGTATGCAACTGAAGGCCATAAAGAGGAAAAAGGTTCATCCTGATCTCAGCAGGTTAGCATGTTGATGTGTTTTATAAAACTGTATAGGGAATTTATTTAAAGAAAATAACCTCAACATGTTAATGTAGATTTCTCTTTATGTAGTATTTTAAGGTGAAACTAATATTCCTCAAAGCAATTAACCCAAAGGTGAATTAAGTATGTGCTACAAAAATCTATAAAAAAAATAACACAGTTATTTTTCTAATGGAAATTCACATTTTTCTTTAAGTTGCCCAAAATGTGTAAGTACTCATCCTGTTTAAATTTTTTTTATAGAAACAAGAACTGGAAGTGTAATCATAATTTATAAATCTAATCTGAAGATTCACATTTTGGTAAAGATGTGTCGAAATCTGCTAAATAAAAAGTTGAATTTAATAGGATAAACACATACTGAAATATTTCTGTATATAGAAATAATGACATTATTTAAAGGCTATATACACATGCTTACCTTACCATAATGGATTGTTCTCTGCTCCTTTCCATTTTCAAGAGTGGCTAAGAAAAAATATGTAGTCATTGGTAATAGTCTATAAGTAACAGACATTCTGCTTTGTAGAATTAATCAAAATATAAATAAATAAAAATAATTGATAACTAGAAGAATTTTAAGAGGTGTCTCTAAATTCAGTAAAACAATCTAAACAGTAAAGATGAAGCTCTTAATCAATTAGGTTGCATTTTCAGATGTAGTTCACTTTTTAGTTAACATGACGAATGATAACAATTGTTTATATGAAGTTAATTAAAAACTAAAGTTATGCCTGATGGAAAGTATAAGCAAAAAAAAACTTCACATTTAATCTTAATCTTGAAGTTTCAGGTTTGAGTTTGACTTCCAAGAATAAAAGGATGGGATGATGATATGTAATGATTAATAAGAGCTAGCACAGTGCTAACAGGTTAGCTGACTAATGACAGACTTGAGTGCTGTGGTTAGCAGCGGAAGCTACTGTTCAGTTAATGATAGTGCAGCTCCTCAGGGCCGACCTTGTATTTACATGGAGCAGTCTTTCATCTACTGGGATGCAGGTTGGACAGGAGAGACGAATCAGAGTCAGGAGCAGACAGCAAAACGAGAAATCCTCTGAATTATTCAAATCATGTAGCTCCCTACTGTCTACTTGTTATGCTAGTTCTCAGCCCAGTTGTTGGCTCATTCTGGAGGATGGATTTACATTCAAATGCTTAGCTCTAAGCATTGCCCCTAAAATTGGTTGATGAGGCCTTGTTTTATTTATACACATGAGACAACTTCGCTTAAAACCAGCTAAGTGACTGTTGAGAATGAACAGCAGATGATCACTTGATGATGATTCATTCCTGTAGTCTTCAGGTTTTTCTTTAGGAGGCTGTTAGTCAGCTTCATGCATTTTGAAAATCAGAAAACAAATAAAAAACATCAAGAGAGACTGCTGATTCACTGATTAATAACAGTTTAAAGGATTTTAAGTGAGCAATACATTGAAATAAACACAAGTTGAAAACTTTTGCACAGGACTGTAGAGTCATGGTAAATACAGCTTAAAAAAATCGAATCAGTTCTGATATGTAAAAACATGCACCACAATTCTTAAAATAAAAGAAAACAATGTACACATTGAAAACCTTACATATGTCCAAAATGAAAAGGGTGTCCTTTGATTTCACCGTCAACAAGTTTGAAATATAAAACAACAAAAGACAGTCACAACAAAAAGCGTGAAATGAAACAAATCTAGAGGAATCTGATCTGATAAGTGAAAAACCTGAGGGTAAAGAAAAGCAGAAAGAGATCTAATCAGAGAGTCAACAAAACAAGGTGAGAGAGGCCAAAGGCAGATGACACAGGTCAGCAGACAGAACTAATCTCAGGGAACAAAGTGGGTGAGAAGAAAAGCGTTTCGGGAAGTACATTTAGGGGAAGAGAAAGAAACAAGGTTGTATTTAGAGAAAGATGTGTTTACTCAACGGATCAGTCATTATTATATCGCCTTGCTTTTGTCTGTAGAAGGAGGGATTGACTGACAGGCAAGGAAGGAGGGAGGGTAAGAATAAGAGCAAATTGCTTTGGTGTTTGCCAGGTGAAGAAGGCAGTGACAGGTTGTATGAAGAGAAAGGAAATCTATTTGGAGTATTTGGAGCAACAGAGGAAAGAGAGAGTACATCAAATAAAGAAAGGAAAGAAAACGGTTGAGAGCATGGTGTAAAAAATAAAATTACCAGAGTTGGAAGAGGAAACATTGAATAGTCTTACATTTTCTCATATCACATTAAGTCACGACAACATTTTCTTCTTTATTTTTACAACCTATAACTTTGTGAACCAATACTAATATAGTATGGGATATTATGTACAGCCTATTACTTAAAAATAAAAAGGATAATTGGTTTTCAATTCTATTCCTTATTTTAATTTAAAAAAAAAGATGGATATTTCAGCTACTGATTGTTAATACCCTCCTTTAAACATAGAAACATAGCTGCTCTATCAAAGTCTGCAGAAGTCAGCAAAAGAACATCAGTCAACCAAAACTGAAGGTTTTACTCTGTCTGTAACAAACGCCACCTCTGGATGCTCAACATCATCCTCCATGAAGCAAGGGGTTGGAAGTATCATACTGTGGGGTTAGTTTTGTCTCCAGGCACAAGGAAGAGGTAAATACAGGGCAGCCCTGGAGAAAAACACTGTCGCTTCAGGAAAATTCCAGCCGATTCTACAGCTGAATGGTTTAGCTGAAAGCTTTTTCATATATTATTATGGCTTAGTCAAAGTCCAGTCCTAAATCTCTCTGGGGAACTGTGGAAATCCTTTTCAATTACTATTTATCGCTGCGCTCTATCCAGTCTGTCTAATCTTGAAATAGTCTGCAACTGAAAGAGGGAAAAAATAAATGCATCAAAAGTATTAATTCAATAGGGCTATGTGCTAAATGCATATCAAACTTTTTAGGTTTTTATTCGTAAAAAAAGATTTCTAAAACCATGTATCTTTTTTATTCGTTGCTTTACAATTACCAAATGAAATTCCATTAAAATGCATTATATAGTTGTAACATGACAAACTGCTGGGGACGTTCTATAGAGGTTTATGTGGCTAGAAGATATGACTGACTGATGTGACAAAAGACCAACAATGAGTTCTTCCTCACCAGCGTTACTCATAGGTCGGGAGGGTGAGGAAGAACGTTTAGCGTTTACATCAGTAATTATTGTTTTTTACACTCGGCGTCCCGATCAAAGACTCACTAAGCTCGCAAACCAACCACAGGTGAACAAATAGACACATGCATTGGCCAGGTGTTGGCTCGTGCCTTATAGGCGTGGTAATGATTACGTTGTCAGGAGGATGATGAGCTCACACTGCTCCCGACACTCTTCCAGGAAAGATAAGCTTGTTGTGATAAGTCTTAGTCATTGGAAGAAAACAGATCTACTAAATCTGTGCAAGAACAGAATTAATTTTGTTGATCTGTTGCAGCAAAATGAGACGTTGTCTGAGAAATTATATTTAATTCCACAATTGTTCTGCATAATCTATTGAAACTCTTTGCTCATCTGCTGCCATTTATCTTTTTATTTTATTATTTACACCTGTTTTGTGATAAAGGATGAATGAATGCATGAAAAACTGCATAAAAGGTGAAGTTTAGCAGAGTCGATAATAAATTCATTTATCAAAGTGAATTTCTCGTTTAGGTTTTTATAGCGTGTAGTCAGTTGCTTCATTTTAAGAGAAAAACAATATAGTTGAGAGGAGATTCCAGTTGATAGGGAAGAGAGGCAGAGACGTGCCATCTGGATGCAGTCTAGCAGTCTGCACAGCTTGTGTGTCATAAAGACTTTGGTAATGTGTCAGTCCAAAGATAAAAGAGCAAAAGTATGTTTATGCTGTTTGTCAGTAATAACAGGCTAAATAAATAGAACATCCAGTTAAGTGACACAAGAAAAGGCAGACTATTAAATCACCTGAATTTTATTTGGTGTGAGCAAAAATATGTTCTTTCCAAAGGCAAAAGAAATACAGAAATTTTGTAATAAAATTTTGAAGAACTGAAAACTTAGCTAATTGTCTCAGTAGAGCAGCAGGTGCAAAGAAATCTGCAGAATTCCCTGGTCTGTTCATACATCCATTTGTCCTTTCACTGTCTGGATTGTGATGTAAAGCAGTGAGACAAAAACATAATTTCTGAACATTTTACACATTAAAAGCGACCAATAACCTGAGCACCTCAAAATCTTTAAGGGAGAAAATAATACTTTCATGATGTGTTTGCTACAGTTTGCATAGCCTCTTGAAATCACCACATGGAAACTAATATTAAACAGTAGTGAAAACATAAAATGTCTCAGATTCACTCAAACTGAAGTTCAGCTGTGCTACTGAAGTTCACATTTTTCTATTTCATATTAAAAGACTTTAAATTTACACACCAGTAGCTCATTCTGTTTGCAAAGTTTTTCTAAAAATGGCAAATGATTTGATATTTTTCTGTTTTTTTGCTCTGTTTTTGCCCAGTTTGTTGATAAATAAAACACTCTGTGTATATTTCCAATTACCGAGGTATGGTACTGCGCATGTGTGCAGGGGGTGAAAGAGGAAGTAACAATCTAAGCCAGTTAGCACTTCCCAGGGTGATTATGAAAATAATGAAGAAAAGTCCAGGATCCGGTGTAAAGAAAAAAAAAGAAAATCAAAGAAATGTTTAATTCCAACAGGAATAACAGTCGAACAGCGTTTTGAATACAGCATGACTGTAGCTGTTCACTGAGGAGGTAAAGGCTAAGGCATTCAGATGTCGCTGTAGAGAAGAACCGTCCTAATTAAGACAAATTCTTCTCTTCAGTCTTTTTGCTGAAGTTCTATTTAGGCTGAAAATGGAAAAAACACTTGGTGAAGTTTTATCAGAACCAAATGGTTTTTGGTCATTTTTGTATCGGCATATAAAGTGACTATGCATCTTAAAGCAGCAGCTGTGGCACATGTGAAGCCCTTCAAATGCATTACAGGGATTTCACTGTCAAATGTGTGAAAGGGCACAAAATGATCTCCAAAGGATTATATTTATTTCAGAGTGAGAATGTCCTTTGTCTGCAAGAGAAAATATGGTGCAACGATGAGAGTAACAAAAACTGGAAATCCTTTAAAAATGAACAGATAACGGAGAATAAAATTGTCATTAAATCTGATGAGGGATTCTCATTAATGTATCCGTAGGAATGTCTTGCTTTGCTGGTTGTGCAGTGCATTTGACATCAGACTGCTGCCTTCTTCATAAGTCTTTGCTATGAGGCAGGGTGAGAAAATGGGAACCTTTTCTAATGAAAGAAAACATTAATGTCTACAGATTGTCCAAACTCCTTTGAAATCTTCTAAAAACTTGCAAGCAAATGTTTCATGGTCTCATCAATCCAGGGTTAACCTGTTTGCCGATAAATCAAAAAGATATATTTGACCCCAAAAAATCACAGAAAGTGTGGTGGGTGGAAATAGCATAATATGAGACCGTTTTTCCTTCACTTTCAGCTGCTCCTGGATACTTAGTGAAGCTGTAGGGAAATATGTCTTAACTAAAAAAAAATCATAACTCCCCCATCACCAGTGGATAATAGAAAAATTAAGATAAGGAGGAGAAAATGGATCCAAGTATCAAAAAGGAAAGGCTTCACCAGAGGAGCGTGAAAATTTTCAAATAGGCAGAAGTGAACCAGACCTGAATCTAAATTAAAATCTGTGCTGTGAATTAAAAAGATTTTTCACAGAAGGAAGAAGCCCTAAAATAAAATCCAAAGGTACATCAACTAAGTATTGTTCAATACTGAGGCAACCTTGTAATCTTTGTTTTTCACCAAAAAAATATTTCACTTTTACAGGTTAAAGATCACTTAAAAAATCAAATTACTTAAGCTCAAGAACCTTTTCCTTTTAAAGCCGGTGTCTAAACTTTTCACATCTATTGTACACTTCAGGTAAATGGAGATAATCATATGATCCCTTCACTGGGAATCTGCACTATATTTGTCTTTAATGGTGTCAGTGTTTGTTTTCAACATTAAAACTGAGTTGACAAATGAGTCTGTAGTCCTTGAAACAAAAGATCTAAGAGCAGATATCAGTCAGTTAAACCTTATCTCTGGTAAAAAAAAAAAAAAAAAAAATCTACACATTTTAGATGTTTACTCTTTTGTTATTTTACATTATTTTCTGTGAGCAGTTTAATGTATTTTTATTGCAGGCTTAGCTGAATCTTAGATTTGGAATCAGATCAACATTTAGTACAAAGTCAGACGAAATTAGCTGCTTAAAGGCTAAAAAAAATATATGAAATTAGGTCTTAAGGCTGTTTTTTGTTGTTAGTTTTACCTCTTTCACCCTTCAAAGGAGACACTTATTTACATTGAACAAACACAACGAAAAGCTGTTTACTTCTTGTCTTATAAACCTTTGTCATCTTGTTTGACTTGTCCTTCTTGTCCCATGTTGGACTATAGGATTTTACTCTTGAGGTAGAACCACGAATGGCATCGTGGTGGTATTTATGATGATGGAAATTGCATAAAAGCTCTTTTTTTATTCGAATGACATGAGATTTTTATTCAATCTGATGTCTGCGTACGACTCAGCATGGCTGTGGGTTGGCTGGGTGGGGGCATGGTGGGCAGCCAGATAGAAGATGGGCTCTTTTTCCCCTGATTCTTAAAATCATAGTCACCTTTTTCTGGGGGTTATTCATGTCACTAAACATGAAAGCCTCATGAATTAAATACTTTGTTTTCAAAAGTATAAAGAATAGCCTATGTAATCTATTTGAAAGGGATTAAAGAAGAGTTAATCAACAGATTACATGGTAAACAAACAGAGGTTACATCTTAAAGCCCCAATGGACGGGTTTCAAATGACCAGGATCACTTAGGGAACACACTTCAAACACTCGAGGGAGGAAGGAAGACAAAACAGAGAAAAGAAGGTGGTAACAGCAGATGAGTCTCAAAGGTGACAGACCAGACCATCATCAGTTAAGGGAAAAAGGTGGAATCTGCTCAAATGTTTCTCTGCATCTGTGCTTTTGTGGCTTTTGTGTTGTGCTGCCGTTTGGGATGCGGTGTTCCGTTCACACGTTCCTCTGGGACTTTAGCAGAGAAATGCATGAAATGTTAATGGCTTCTATGTGTGTGTGTGTCTTATTAAGTGTTCTTTAAACTCTTTTAAATTGTTTGTTCCGAGGATTGTGCGACATGATCTGTTTATCATGTTCTCACCGTCAATCGATTCCCTCTTCCTCTGAACTTTGGCATGAATCTTCTCTTCGCTGTGTTTTGTGTCCTAGTTTTGGCTGCTACCTGTGTTTCCTTGTTTTATGTTCCTCGGTCTGAGTCAGTCTGCATTTCAAGCTGCTGCAGTGAACCTCCTCACCAGTCTTGACTGTACAAATCTGAATATGATGGTCTTGCTTTACTTTAAAGAACACTGTGAAGATTACTTTAACTGATGATAAAAAATACAAAACATTTCCCCGTTTTAATTCAGTCAGTAATGTACTTGACTGCTTTTTATATGAAATGTCTCACAAAGGTATTCACACTTGTATGAACTTCTAACTTCAGTATATTTTGGGGGGGATTTTATGAGATAGAGCAACACAAAGTAGTGTGAGTCTAGTAAGGTGTTCTGCCCCTATACATTCACCCCCTATGTTTACTCTAAGATTTAATGCTACAAATGCCCTCAGAAATCACATAATTAGTAAGTAGAATCCAACTTTTCTAATTGTGTTTATTGAAGACCTTAGAGGTTTGTTACAGACAACATTAGAGAGAAAAACAGCATCATGGAGACAAAGGGAACATGGTGGTAAGGTCAGGGATAATGTTGTGGGACATTTATTGCAAGTTTAGCTTCAAAACGTCTCATGGAAATCTGATAATACCACAAAACATTACAGTATAACGGGAAACCATTGGCTATTGGCCTTAGCGGTCCAAACAAGCAGAATAGTTGTTAAAAGAAGCATCCGAGAGGCCGATTGTTACTGTGGAGGAACTGCAGAAACCCACTGCTCAAGTGGGATCTTCTGATAAAATCCACCAGGAGATACATTTGTTGTTTGCTCAAAGCCATGCAAGAGCAGGGGTATCATTTTATATCAGGTCCGGTCAGCATCACTGAGTCTTTATAAGTGCTGTTTTTGCAGCTCCATTAATAAGCGTATTATTTGATCATTTCAGTTTAATTAAAAAAAAAAAACGCTACTTTGTGATTGTTAGATTATTGTTTACTCTCATCTATCTGAGAAAACTTCAATAAAATGAACAAAAGTTTATAAAAAAGTTTCAACTACTCAATGGAAGGTCAATGTTTTCAGGTAAATTTGATCAAAACAGAACGACACTGCAGCAAATCAGCTAAGATTATGTTTGATCCATATCATCAAATGGACAAAAAAAAACATATTTGGATGCATAAAGGCATGAAAATGATTCATTCTTAAAAACAATAGTAAAATGTTGAATAAACATGGCTTAAAACCTGAGTGACTTAGATTAGGTGATGCCGCCTGACCTCATCTGATCCAAGCTTCTACTTTATGACACAACATGCCTTTTTAGACTGCTAGGGTGAGCTGGAATGACCCCACCGGCCTTTAGTTTGATTAGAGGACGTGGAATTGGTCAGATTAAGACGGAGCAAACCTTTTAGCCTATATGTAAAATACCATTACTGTGTGATAAAAAAATGGATAAAATAACATTGGCTCTTCATTAGCAGCAATAGAGCAGCCGTCAGAGTTGATGCTCATCTCCCAGCATGCCAACAACCCTAAACAGGAAGCGCTCCAGTTTTAGCTATAGACTGAAGTAAATTAATCTATTAGAATGGTCTAGTCAAAGTCTAGACCTAAATCCATTAGATTCTGTACCAATAAATACTTGAAAACTGACCATCCAGGATGCTTCGTGTCCAGTCTATCTCAGTTTAGGGTGTTTTTCAAAGAATTGATGAAAGAGCTGGAGTCGAAGCTGGGGGATATGCATGCCACTCCTTTTTATGATAAATAAATAAATAAATGCATTTAAAACTCGTCTGCAACTGCGCTCTTCTTTTTGCTGATCAGTCACATAAGATCCCAATGAAGCAGTTTGAGTTTATGCTTGTATCACAACAACAGGGTGATTACCTTTGGAAGACAGTTTTTGTTCAGTCTAGACTGGTTTGTTTGATATCTTACTGGCTGGTAATGATTTAAACTGATATCTGAGGTGAAACTCTGTTTTTTGTTTATCTGGTGCATGTTATGCATACATGCAGCAAAATTCTGATTCCTGCCTGTTTGCCTCAGCAGTAGTGCCTAAGTTAGATCTATGATGGACTTGTCTTGTCCTCTGCTTTTTCTACTGCCAGAATGCTTTATGATTTTTCTTTTTCTTAAAGCGTTCGGATGAAAGCATCACAATTGATACAACAATACTGGTCCATTTCTTTGGAAAGAAGGGGAAAGCAGAACTCACATTTGATGATTTCTACAGGTATCTGATCACTGATCATATGGCAATTATCTTTTTTTTTCAGTCTTTCACGGGGTTTTCCTTTCTGCCTTTCAGGTTTATGGATAACCTCCAGACTGAGGTGTTGGAAATAGAGTTTCTGACCTATTCCAAAGGGATGACCACAATCAGTGAGGAAGACTTTGCCAAAATCCTGCTGCGCTTTACCAACGTGGAGAACATCAGTGCATACATGGAGAATGTCCGCCACTGCATTCCAGATGAAAAGGTGCAAAGCAAACACACAAATGATCTTATTCTTTTACTGCATATCATTAGACACATTTAATGCCTCTCCTGTATCAGTGCTCCTGCCTTCCAGGCTTTTACACAGCCTGTAATTTCCCACTCTGGTGTCTGCCTAAGGCTGTTGATGCTCTCAACACGTCAGTGCTCCTTCCCTTCACTTGACCTCACACAGAGACCCACACAAACACACATTTAATAGCACTTTCAGCCACATGTGATTTTTTTTCCCGTCTGTCCGTGTATCTGTCTGTCAAGCGAGGCTTGGCTTGCTACACTTTGGCTCATCTTCTGTGTGTCGATTTCCAACCCAACTCTATTTCTGTCCCTCCTCTGTTCCATGCTGTGGAAGAAGCAGGAGGTTTGTTTCTGCCTCATAAAAAACACAACCTGCAGTCACAATCTGTCACTTGATTCCTTTCTAGTTTGTGGCGTTTCTACTGTTGTCTGCATTTGTTCATGTGATTTCTTTCAGTTGTGTTTCTATGAGTTTTTTTTTGTTTTTTTTTTTACTGTTTATGCATTTGTGCTTTTTGGATTTATTATAGCACAAAGCATGAGATGCAGCGTTCACAAGTCTAAGAAATGCATTTCATAAGTTCCTTCATAATCAGTTGTGTTCAAAATAAAAGTAGTGTGATTTTAAAACGTTAGAAAAGCTCTTTAAATCCTACACATTCCTTTACAAATCAGAACATGACATAAGGAAACATTTATCAAATCTATTATCCGTAGAGATGCAGTGATCAACATTTTTTTTTACTTGGGATACATTTTTGAGACTTAAATTTGGATATTTGCAGTTTCTGGTGATTTTCTGATACTGACGCTCTGTTTTCTTTAATCACCCTTGCTGTTGATTTTTTTAAAAGCCTGTCATAAACACCTGTCTGCAAGTATAATACTACATATGACTTGACATAAATAACTCCCAAAAGGCAACTTGAGATTAGTTTAGGGTCAGAAAAGGGAGTCTTGAAAAGATCATGTTAAGGGGACTGAAATGCTGCAGGTTTCTCCTGAGTCCAGCCACAGTGTTCTTTGGTAAGTTGAAACCTCTTGAGCCAATGTGCTTTTTTCAACAAATGAACTTTGCGGGGGTTTCTTGTCGATAGATTGTCTTTAAATTGGCATCTTCTTATTTCACAATAGTAAAAGGAAACTGCGTGTACTTATATCAGCCTGAAGCTGATCCTTGTCTTAGCCTTTGGATTGTTTACCGTCTGTTGCAGTGATATTTTCATTTTAGAGCATTTGAGATCATTTAAGTGGAGCAGCAGTTTGTTTTCTGCTCCCCTTTATTTAGATTTCAACATCTCCAGATAACTTAATAGAAACATGCTGTT
>JAUZNJ010066705.1:1833-26492 GCA_034780135.1 Jordanella pulchra
GATGGCAAATATGAAGCGGTGTGACCCCTGTGTTGCGAGATAGTGTATCATGAGTACCGCATGCTGTCATAAGCAGCTTTGTAGTTGTAATCTCTCCATGGATACCCTCTGCTCTGGGTGGTTACTTTAGGTCCACTTTGTTTTGACAAGTTACAGCTTGTGGTCGACTTACTCACAGGATTCCAGGGCTGGGCTCAGACAAAATCACAGACATGATAATGAGCTGTGCGTAGCGGATAATATGTGGAGGTGAAATGTTAAAAACTGAACTAAAAATACAAAAAATAAAAAAAAAATTGGTGATCATGAGACGTTATCACATTCCATGGTTTACCTAATTTGACAAGAAGATGAAGAAAGTGCACTTATTAGTTCTAATCAGATTTAGTTAAATCAATTCAGGAGCCCTGCAATAGACTGGCTGTACAGGGAGCATCTCTCTGTTCCTTCCCTCTAATCTCATGTTCCGTTTGATTCTGTAAAGAGGTAATGGTGTGCTTTGCTGCTGTTGAAATGTTTATAACAATGAATTAAACTGGGTCAAAAAAGAAAAACAGACCACCATACTTCTGGATTCAGTTGATTATACACCAAGCTTACAGGCTGGGTTTTGCTTTCAAGTCAAATCACTCCCTTGTCTAAACAGTTGAAAGCAGGTTTTTACCTAAACTGTGAAAATAAAGCAATATTTTATTCTCACCATCGAAATTTACATCAGAGCAATTTTATTCTTGACTTAGATCATCAATAATTAAAAACACTATTAATTGCTAAATGTCATAATAAAAAAACAAAACAAAATACAAAGCATTTTCCACTCTTTAAAAGTTGGTGGTTTATATAAACTGTGGTTACAACATGAATAAACAACTAGGAAAAGTCAAGGTGATGTCATAGAATTGTAAACTTCTTATTCCATCATTTATATCATCAAAGTTAAATAGAGACATATCTGATAATGTATTCAAAAAACACAATTCAAACAAAAGCAATGAGTTAGTTAACATATCAGCAAAAATAAATAAATAAAATTGTGGAGCTTCACAAGTCTGGTTTATCCAGTTGTGGATCATTACATTTTCAGATGACTTCACATTTTTTCTCATTCAGTAGCTCTATATATAAAAACAATGAAGATAACCAGGAAGAAGCAATCAGGGAGAAAATATTTTCTGTGTCTTAGAGTTGAAAACGTGTTTGAGGGAAACAGCAGAAGCAAAAAACAAGGATCTTATAAAGATGCTTACTGAAGGTAGTAACAGTTTTTTACAGAGAAACAAAGAACACCTCAGAGGGTGTTCATAAAGAAGATGATGTATTGTGCTTTTAACTTGAACATGTTGCAACTGTTTTCGTAATCAAATTTCTGCTTTTAATGTCCTTCAGTATATTTATTTATGTTTGTCCAGCATTGGGGTTACTTTTATTCTGACCTGCAACAACAACCTTGAGTTATGTGCAGTATATGTAAATAGAATAAAATGGAATAGAATAAAATAGGACAAATCTACAGTATAAAAAGATAATACCATACAGTAAAAAACAACAACAAAAAAGAACTAAATATGTTATTTTAAGAAATGTGCAATACATGTATATATGTGTATGCCTAAATGTAATGTTATTATATACTATAAAAGGTGTCTAGATAATTAGTCAATGGCAAATGCATGTAAGTGGTTTGTGAACCAGAAAAGACCAGAATGGTTTAATGAATTTTTCAATTTCTAACTTTGTATTTGTGACCTGCAAATGTGCTGCATTGTCTGCTACAACTACTAAAATGATCATCATTCGGACAGAACAGGTTTAATGTGGACTGAGCAATGCCTGGACAGGAAGACGGTCAGTTGTAGCCTCACCTGCCAGATAACGTGTTGTGTAGGTCAGTGTGGTAAGGCTCAGACTCTCTAATCACAGCATGTTAGCGCCAGATCTACCCATATTGCTGATCTACCCATAATGATTAATGAAGTCCTGTATTATGATTGAAATTGTTACAACTTTAAAACTACTGACTGCTATAAAAGCTTTTAATTAAAAAAAGATGCTTTTGCAGGGAGCAGTGGTTAGTGCTGTTGCAGCAAGAAGGTTCTGGGTTTGGTCCCGGCCTGGGGTCTTTCTGCATGGAGTTTGCATGTTCTCCCTGTGCATGCGTGGGTTCTCTCCGGGTACTCCGGCTTCCTCCCACAGTCCAAAAACATGACTGTTAGGTTATTTGGTGTCCCTCAATCGTCCATAGGTGTGTGTGTGCATTGTTGTACGTCTTTGTATGTCTATGTGTTGCCCTGCGACAGACTGGTCCTGGGTGGACTCTGCCTTACACCCATAGTCTGCTGGCGACAGACACCAGCCCAACCTTGACCCTGATGGATGAAGCGGGAGAAGATTGATGGATGGATTTTTTTGCATCAGATGTGTGGTGATCTGATTGGTTCTGATCCATTTCCTCTGAATCTGTTAGCACCACCCTGGTCCTGCCTTCAAAATTGGGCTCTGTCGCTCCTTTCCAGACTGATAGGCTGTGTATATGGCGTAAATCATTCAGGCTTGGTCAACTAAGTATTCCAACATAAAGATTAAATAAATGAATATCTTCTAAAAAGTGAATGAGGTAACATTGAGAGTGAAGCAACTGAATTAGTTTTAAAAAAAGTCACAAATCTAAATAATCCACTTAGCTTATGCTTTTCGTATTCTCAATCTGAGTTTGCAATAAATTATTCATTTGCAATGATATGTCACAAAAAAATATAGTGTTTACAAGTGGTAGACATGTACAGAGACCAATAAGGTTAAATAAGGAATCTAAACAGATTTGTACCAGTTCAGGTGCTGAAGGTGATGGTGTAGTTATTTGCTTTAGACTCACTATCTGCGATAGTAGCCATTTTGGCCTTAGATAACCTGAGTGATATTCTAAACTATATAAGGTTAAACTGAAGCCTTTGGAGTGGAAAAAGCCTTTCTGTATGATATTCACTGTTTTAGTCCCTGAGCTGTTTTACTCACTAAACTACTTTATAATCTGCCTCAGAATCTGTGAAATTTTCTTCCTTCTGTTCATCAAGTGTTTTCAATGTTGTGCTCCTATTGATTAGTTACTATTTTTACAGTATAGCTTGTAATCCTGTGAACCCCTGTGACTTCACCTGACCTGAATACTCACTGTGCAGGAAAACATGCTTATGTGCCAAACAATAAAAAAAAACTGTTCATTTGTAAACTGCTACATAGATTTTTTGTTCTGTTTTGTTTTATAATTGTGTAATTGTAAATATTGTAGCTTTCAGTTAAAAAAATACCACCGACGATGGCAATGTTTTCAGTTTTAGTTACCCATGAAAATTCTAGATTCATTTTTGTTTTACTTTGGATCTCGAAGTTCATATCTTGTTTTGGAAGCTTTTGTTATCAAGCAGGAAGAGGGCAATGTCCATGTTTTTATTATATTTAACACACTTAAAGAAAATCAGTACAATATATCAATATGTCTGATCCTCCCTTTATTCCATTCAGGTAAAACTTCATTGTTTAACTCCTCATTTCACAATATTGCTCTGTGTGATTAGTTGTTAGTCCTATTGTTGTGCAGGGTTCAAGGTTCAAATCCCAGTCCACGGTTGTTCTTTATGTCCTTTCCGTTTTCCTCAGCTGTGTGTGTGTGCATCTGTGTGTGTGAGATGGGGGTTCCTCCTTGGGTACATTGGCTCTTTCCAATGTTGAAAGACATGTCTGTCAATCAGTCATATGAAATTGCCCAGTAGTGAAAGTGTTTGTGCCTGGTTATTTGTTCTGTTTATCTGTTGCCCTGTGATGGTGACATATCCAGGTTACACAAAGGGTTCTTGGACATATTAAAGTTAAGATCATTTAGCAGATAAGCAGTAACATTTTGTTTAAAAATATATATCACATTATAAATCCATCACTGGTTATAGCACAAAGCTGTGTGCAGAGCAAATTAAAAAATAAAGTGTTAAGCTGAGACTACAGAGTCATCCTGAAAACCCTCCCAAAAAATGTAGTTTAAGCAATTGCATTTGGTCTAAATTCAATTTATTTATTTGGTGCCAATTTAGATCAAAAGTCATCCCAGGGTGTTATGTAAAACAGAAACAGATGGAGTTTAGTGCAACAAAACAACAATCTATTTAGTTAAATATACGACGGGATTAACAGTTATAGAACACACAGAGAAAAACACGAAAATTTATAACATTCTTCTCAAAAATAAATCATTTGCTTTGGTTGTTAAAAATGTAGGGACCATTTCCTTCAGTGGTTTTCATGCCTTGCTCTCAGGAGGCGTATCCTCTGGGAGCACCAAGAAAAGAAGCAATAAGCACTAACTAAGAAAAGGAATAACATTTGTTTCTATTATTTACATCAGAAACAACAGGTAGTACAGAGAAAACAAATTACAACTCTAATGCAGCCTTTAAAAAGAAATTGATCTGTAATATTTCTTCAAAACAATGCGTCTTTGACTGAGTCTTTAATTGTCTTTAACATTGGCTTGAAAAACAACATGAAATAAATAATGTTGCAATGTTCTATTATGACAGAAGAAATTGCAGTATTTACTTTAATTTCCAGCACAGCAAACCCAGCTAGTCTTGACAAGTGCTTAGTTTTTTCAAAGGTTTTTCTTTTATGCTCTTTATCCCAGTGAAAGTATTAGAGTTTATGTGCTGCAGTCAGAAAACACGTGAACAGAATGACTTTCAGTCTCCGCATTGCTTTCATTTTTAGGAAATAGGTGGCAAAGACATGTGTCAGAGTCTGTCATCAAAGTATTGTACATGAGACAAGTTTTTATAGATGTTAACAGCTCTTCCAGAAACATGTCACAAACACAACCGGGAAAACAGGAAAAAGAAGAAAAAAGAAGAAAAGGAAGATCAAATATTGAATTATTCTCCTAAATATATTTTGGAATAAACTCCTCTCTGGATCCCATGTTCTTTCAAATGATCTCAGTGACTCACACAAGCAGGCCTATTTGCTCAGAACACTACTTTCATTGTCTTGATTTAGGGAGGAATTTAGCTAAAGATTGTGACATTTTATAATAGCAAATCTTTTTTCTTAATTACTATCAACTGTCTCCGTTTACTAATTCCTTTGGTTAAAGCCTTGACGGAAGTTCCAACACACCAATAAGATCAGTTTTCTCTATTAATAACTTGCGTTACACAATCTGATGCACAATGCATGTCCGTGTTTAAGCTGCACCTTTAGGCAATGCCAAAAAGTTGCTTAAGGACGCTTGATAGAATCAAAATAGTAATCGGTTCCAGGTGCCATGCCAAGTCAGAGCTTTGCTCAGGCCACAGCGATGCAACTTCCTTTATCCTGCGGGAGACAATAATCACACTCTTGCGCATGCACTCCTGCAGTCATGCCTCCAACTGTTGGTACCCATTTAATCCTCTGATTCTAGGCCTTGCTGCAGTTTGAGTTACCATGTTTTCATTGTTGTCATGGGCTCTGACTCATCCTGCGTCTGTTCACATTGGCTGACACACCTATGGCTAGGAAACACACCCATTCCCACATATCCTTTTATTCATCCGAAGCTACCAGCCACGAAGCAGAGACAGGCAGAGAGAATTTAGTTTACAAAACATGCAAAAGATTTAGTTTATTTAGAATAAAAAAGTATTAATACAACATTGTGTTGGTGCAGCTATACATTATAAAATGTTTTACAGTGATTTTATGTGAATGGCAAAAATTAAACATAACAACATAAAGTGAAAAAAAAAATAGAAAAAAAAATCTAAAAAGTGTGATGTGGATTTGCCTTCATCCTTATTTTTCAATACTTTATAGAATCAATTCTTGTAAAAATTATATTATACATTATTTTGGTGTCAATCGGGGTGTGTCATTACCCCCTTTGCACATTTAAAAATGGACATTTTTAACTGCTCTTTTTTTAAAAAAACAGCTCAAGCACAGTCATACTGGATGAGAATTGTCTATTAACAGCAATTTTAATGTCATATCCCATAATTTAGTTGGATTTAAGTCAAGGGTTTAAAAATTTTAAACACACATTGATCTGTCATGAGCTATCTCATGGTAGCTGCTTATGTTAGCATTCTGCTAGAAAATGAATCCCATCCCCAGTTTCACAACTTCTGCAGCCCCTAACACTTTTTAAAGGTTTGCCCTGTATATAGCCACAGCCACCGGGCCATCGACTCTGTCTCTATTTGCATTAACAAAGCATTTGCTATGATCATGTATCACAGAGAGGATTGTGCTGAAGGTGTGGTAAAGTGTTATTTAGTTCTGCAAAATATAAGATCTCTTTTTAATCAATTCAAATCTAATCAGGTGTATTTATAAAGCACTAATTCACAAAGCATGTCATCTCATGGATAATTCAGACAGATTGGTTAAAATGTTTTCCATCAAAGCAAACCCAGCATACTGCAATGAGTCATTGACTTGCAACATTTTCTTTTGGATTACCATGTAGTGAACAGTGGATACTTGCTTGCATTTTGTCACTATTCCTCATAGTGAGCATGCATTTTGCCACAGTTAAAGAAAACCTCCCCCTTAACAGGTAATAACCTCAAACAGAACTTTGCTTAGTTTGAAGGGCCTTCTGTCACCACTAGCTAGGGGCTTAAGCAGAAATTTTATAGACACTAAAGGGACAAAGAACCACTAATCCAGCAGTATTTTCTGTGTGAAAGAAAAGTAAAAGGTTGGTTGCAATAGTAACTTCTAAAGTGGCTTTATCTAGGGAGAAACACACCCCGGCAGATATCTAGGCCAGTATTCAAGTAAGGATGAACTTGAATACTTAGATGAAAGAGAGCATATACAGCTAGCTACAGAAAAGCTCATACCAAAGTTTTGTCTGCAAGAGAGACTGAGTTAACCACCAGAAGACAAGATCAAATGCATCTTCAAAACACAAAGAGAAAAGAAAATCGTTGGTAGCAACATCCAAGCTATTGTCCCCCGCCAGGATGGCATGACGGATATATAGTTGCAACAAGATACTGCACTGCCATGTTTTATTATAATGTCTTCCCCAAGAAAAAATGACAAGAGCACTTTCTAAACCATTTTTGATGTGTGCCCTACATGGCTTGTGGGAAATTTAGAAAACTTTTTTCAACAACGGATTTTTCTATATGTCTGTTTGTAGGAACCTACACTAACACTTGTCATGTTAATGACTTGTCTCACTTGACCTCATTTAGAGTTACTGTGCACCGATTAGCTGCTCATCTGATTGTGGCTTATTGTTGTCAGGTGTGGTAGGTAGACAGCCATGTCTCAATAGATTTGGAACTGAACTGCTTGGGATATTTTGTGATACCCTAAACCTACTTTAAACCTGTTCTGCAGTCATTAAGTACATTAGAGATGGACATGAAGTTGAATACTGGAAACTGGTAGATGAGTTTAAAAAAACAAACAAACCCTATGTTATAAAAACATTTAAATTCCGTTTGGAATCAATAAAGTATTTTTGAAATAAATTCAATTCATAGCAGAATTTTATTTAGGGGTAACAAAATAAAAATGGGTGAAAATGTATACATACACTTTTTTTTCTTTGTAAAAAGTTTTTATCTTCCTTCTTTTTCAAAATTACACAATACTTGATGTTTGTCCTTTACAAACAATTACAGTTAATTTGAAGTTTGTGGTTATTATAGGATAAAATGTGAAATAGTTTATAAGGAATATAAACTTTTGAGCAGCAATGTACACCAGGTAAAACTTTGCCATGGACTGTATTCTTTTGTTAGACCTATTGTCAACAAGTCTTCTGTCCTCTTGTGACCTACTTTAGATTTAATCCAGATAAGGGAATGAATAACTTCAAATGCGTCCTCATATCTTGTTGTCAAGGAAAGCTACATTTATGAGTGGTAAAGACCATGTTTACTATCTGGTTGTTATGGGGCCATAAACAGCCCTGTTGAAAAGTTGTTGAGCGGAAAACAGTTTTGATGAGACTCCTGGTGTTTACATGCCAACACATCACAGAAGCTGTTGTTCTGAATGCAAAAAGGTAAAACCAGTCTTCAAAGGTAACACGTACGGTGGCCAAGGGGTGCAAACACAGTCTACATACATGCTTTCACAGCAAATTCTAAAAGTCCTGCAAACCAAAACAATTAACTAGCACACTCAAAGATTAGACTAGCAAACACACACCTCCAAAATCACATGCAATGAAAATATGTTGCAAAAGAAAACAGCTGCAATCATAGGAAAATAGAGAGAAGCAAATTGAAAATATGCTACAAACACAAAACCAACTCAAATTACATAAATGATGCTAACACACAAAACACCTGGAAAGGAAAAATGCTTCCAATAGGAAGTTAAGAAAATCTTAAAACTAGCACCACATAATGGAAGTGCTCCAGACCAGGGGGAGAGGATCATTATCTTATAGGGGACAAGAGCCTTATTAAAGGCATAAGCTTGATGCTAAGGGTTGGATGGTGGAGCGGTGGATAGCACCGTTACTTCGCAGCAAGAAGGTCCTGGGTTCAATTCTGGCAGTTTCCATGTTTTCCCTGTGCATACATGGGGTCTCTGGCTTCCTCCCACAGTCCAAAAACGTCACTGTTTAGTATAGGAAATAAACTATCTGTTAATTCTGTAGTATAGCAAGACACACAGTGATCACTTAAATGTTAAGTTAAAACTCTTGGACACTGAAATCTCTAAATTGACCTTAGGTGTGAGTGTGTGTGTATGGTTGTACGTCTTTGTGTGTCTCTTTGCTGCCCTGCAACAGACTGGCGATAAAGATATGCCGGTGCCTATCTGCCTATTGCCTATCCCACTGTGACCCTGACGTAATAAGTGGGAGAAGATGGATTAATGGACTTGCGTTTTCTTTCTCCTTCTGGAAAAAAAACCAGGTAAGTAAATATTCTGCTGGATGTCATTCCATTTATCTTTTTGCTAAAGGTCTGGTCCATAGGGATTAATTTGTAGTAAAGTCTATGTTCTGATCCCATATGAGTTGATGAATGTTGTCTCCCCTAGTGGAATAGAGCTCTTCAAAATGTGGAAATAAACGCTATTTTTCCTTGAAATATGAGAAAGCACACATCCAATCGTCTGTACCACACCCAGTTTACTCCCAACAAAGCAGCACGGCAACTTCCTCTGCTCCCGCTTATTAACAACTGTTTACGTACTGTGAATGTGTACATGGAAAGGAAAACAATGAAAGCGTTGTTTCACAGATGGTTAAATTTGGGAGAAGCAGATGCTACTTACAAGACAGTAGATTGACTGCATCTATGAACAAGATGACCTGTTCTATCCACAGCTTCAAGTATGCAAAAACACTATTTGGATAAACCAGCAGACTGGAAAACAATGAAAAGATTCCAGGGGAGCGCCAGTAATTTTGATCAAAATCTAATATTCCAAATCAATGTTTTTAATAAAAAAAAAACCCAAAAGAATTATGTGGAATAGCAAAGAGAACCCTCTAGCAATATTGAAAGCACATGTTCAAAGTTTATAACAAATTATTCAATTATAACAATTACACTGAAAATTTTAGGAAAGACCTAACTCATATTACAATACCTTTACTTAGTAGGAAGGAAAAAAGCCACCCTGTATCAAGAAACGTTTCTAATACAAAAAAACGTAGAAAAGAAGAAATAGAGCTGAGTCACAGCAAAGCTGTGACCAGTTTCCAAGAGTATAACTTAACATTTAAGTAAACACTGTGTGTCCTACTACATAACTGATTTCCTTTAATACAATTCTTATAAAACATAACACTTAGTTGTGACAGATGTATATAAAATGTATTGCTTTTTGTTTATTTTTCTGATTGAATGAAAATCCAACTTTTGGTTTATTAAAAAGTTTGATAACACAGAACTAGTAAAGGAGATTTTTTTAAAAGACAAATGTTGGCCTACAGAAACATATGTCCTTAAACTTTATCAGACAGTGTATTAACTCAGTACTTGGTGTAAACTCCTCTCTCATAAATTACTGCATGATTGTGAGCTCACAAGTAGGTTGCTTTGCTGAGATCTATGTTGTTAAAACAGGAGTCTTTAGCTTGTCAGTATTATTTGCTTAGGTTTCTTCCTTCTCCTGACAGTTTACCAGAGATCCTTAAGGAGGTTTAGGTCAGGGGAATTTTCTGGTTAAAATGAATGTTTCTGAAAGGTCTGACATGTGAAAATAGTTCATATGGTATGCATTTGCTAACATCAGTTTAAATAAAAACAACGCCACAGGTTACATTTGACAAAATGGAGCAGAGCGCGACCTAGGAAGTGTGGAACAAAAGGTTGCGTTACGTAATTATAAATACCATTTTTTGCTATAGAAGATCTGTTTAAATGAAGATATATTTGCCTTCATTTGGTTTTTGTAATTTAAATAGCTCAAACTAAAATATAAATCCTAGTTTTTGCAACTCTGTTGTAGGTCACATTGCTCCTGTCTTGTAAACAAATACTCTTGATACTTGATAAAAAAATACAAAAACAACCTCTTTATTTAATTAGTCATTTAGTTAACAATAACAATGTATTAGTTTGTGTACAATGATTTCAGTGCTGTAATAACATGTTTATGCCATTGTCTGTCATATGATATCTACGATGTGGTGTGTTACACTGTGTGTGTCACTATGTGCCACAAAGTAAATGTTGCAATCATTGATATTAAGGTGATTTTACATGGGTGGTAATGAATATGTATGCTTTTTAAAGCTGTTAATTTTGATTGCACTAGGCATAGTTTTAATATTCCTTCCTTCCCTAAACTAGAACTCAGCCTTCTCAATACATGTTTCTACAGCCCTTCATGTGGAACAGTGGGTGGTCCTAGTACTAAGGACCACTCCCTCCAACAGATCCCCTCCCTTGCAGTCCCCTCCCTCTGTGAACCAAGAGCCCTACCCAGCACCCAGTCCAACCACTTGGCTTAGCTCAGAGTAGAAGCCACACAGAGGAGGAAAAAAAAATAAAACAAACTAGAGGCTTAAATCAACTCAGAGAAGGGAGGGAGAGAGGGAGGGGGGAAAGAAAACGCCCTGGAAGTCTAGCTGGTCAAGAAATAGGAAAACAGAGACAGACTTCTGACAGAGTGCAAACTTGTGACAGTGTGAAAAGTGCTCTACTTAGGCTGGGGTGAAGGTGAGAAGACATGTTTTCAAGGATGCTCAAGCGTGTGTGAGGCTTCTTTAAGCGCAGAGATTGCGCAAAGGTAAGAACTTCTTTCATTCTTTTCTTTTTTAAGGGTAAAGTTAATGTTTGCTTTTCGACTGTGAGATTTGTCAATTTCAATGATTCATTTTTATCAGCCCATCAGATTAAGTAGTTCAGCCAGTTTGAGCAACTTGTTGCAAACATGTTGGTGTTATTAGTCTACATACCTTTATTGTATCAATAGGACCTTGTTATGAGTATTTTCTGTAAGATTGCACTGTCAGTGTCCTGCTTTATTGCATGTCCTAATCTGTTGTGACCCTTAGTGCTTCTGTAAAAATATTTTTTTTCTAAAGAAAGTTCTGTGAAACTTTGATGTTTTTTGTGTAGTTCTGCTTTTTTTTGTGTAAGGTGAAATCCAATTTGCATGGGTGTCATTGCACACTAGAAACCTAGTTTAAATTAAAAGTGGGTGTGCACTCACATGAACTTCAATGTTGAGGTTCCAACTGTAGTGGCGCACTTTATTTTCCCTTCACATAAGATGATCAGTACACAAGAGTTAAATAAACTTTTTCAAAAACTGATTTAAGTTATTTCATAAATAAAGATAGGAAATCTATCAGATGACTAATTCTGAAATGGCTTGATAATTTAATGATGCATCTCTGCATACATATAGAATGTTTGCAAACTCTGTATCCTCATTGCTAGAAAAAAAATATTTAAAAAAGGAGATCCCAGTTGAAATGAAGTGGCAGTTAATAGGTAAAACAAGAATTGGGTTGTTTTTATAGTATAGTTTTTCCTTTTACTTTTTCTTACTCCACCTTTTGTTATACTGCGAAAAATGAAGGTACTTCCCTGTTAAAGCCTGCAGCAACAAGTTTGGGTGTGGATCCCTCTCCTTCACCTCCCTTCTTCTACTTTTTTTTCTCTCTCCCTTCTTGCTTTGCTGTCTCTGTAGAGAGGCGCACCCTTTTACAGCCAAAAAAAGCAGCTCATACATACCATAACAGTTTTTTTAGTTGAACTCTTTAAACATTCTGAGTACATATAAGGGGGCATGTTGAATGATGTTACTTTTTCTCTGTGATAGTTTTTGTTTTATGTTTTTAGTTGTAGATGTGTTTTTAATGAAATATGGGATATCTGTCTGGTCTGTTTCTTTTTAGCAAATATGTACATAATGTAATGTAAATTGAAAGCACTAAACCAGAGAAAAATAAACCTTTTTTCCTCCTTAACTTGCATTACTTAACCTGGGCTCCATGCCAGTATGTATGGGGAGAAAAGATGGGAGGACGACAGGGAGAAAGAGTCAGAGAGCGTGCTGGTGGGGGGTGGGGGTGGTGGTGGTGGTGGGGGTTTGGGGTGAGGAGGGGAGTTATGGAATGTAGTGGTTTGGAAAGACAAGCTAATTGAAACCAGGTTTGAAGCATAGAAAAGGGGAGCAAAGACTTAGCACTTTGGGAGGATTCGGGAAAACCCTCAGAAATCCAAACTCTGACTTTTCAGACAATCTATGTTAACCTTATATTCTACTATGTTTAAACATTTATTGCTAGTTATAGTCTGTAACATGCCTGAAATGAAGCACCGTTTGACACTGGAATAGATAAAAAAGAACACAGATTTTCTTTTTTTGCTGTACCTTAGTTAGCAGTGAAATTTCAGTACGTACAGTTGCCTGTAGTCCACAGCTCCCCTCCTGCCACACCCAAAAAGTCCGAGCCGCTTTTTGCTCCACCCTGTGCACCATTTCCTACCACGTATGCCAAACCAACGCTTAGTGCCCCGCAGCCGTAAATGTCTGGCGGGTCTCAAATTGTTCTTGTCAAGTTGATTGATTGTAACAAGCACTACTGAAACAGACAAATTTTCACAGTGATCTAAAAGGTATTTTGGGCTATTCTGTTGATTCATGATGTTCCTTTTAGTTTAGAAAGTACAAAGATGTTGGAGCTTGTTAGAAATAACTATGAAGCCATGGACTTAAAATCAAGGAAAGTAATGCCCTTTTCAGGTTGTGAAATATTTTGTTTCAACTGTTATGCTGGAAATGCTTGTCAGTTAAAAGGGCCCCATCATGGCCAAGAGGGGATACTGTTCAAACATGCACTGTCTCCAAATGCAGAAGCACACAAGAATTCACCGAAAGGCATTTTGTATGTCTTTATTGACAGCTTGTAGTTTTGCTCATGCTAAGTTGGTTTACTGTGTCACCTTAGAGGCCCAGCTAGGAAGGTTGTTACTCATGACAACTGAGAAGTTTGACTTGTGTTAAGACGTTTGTCAGGTCGCTTCATCAGATACAGCTGTACGCTCTCTTTGGGTGCTGGTGATTGACAGCAGGAACGAGGGAAGTGCTGTTTCTAATACTCTCCAGAGTGAAACTTAAGGAAACTGGTCTTCAGCACACTTCCTTTGCCATTTCCTTGAAGGTTTGTTGACTGGGTGGTTGCAAGAAGCTACGTGGGTTGACATATAGAAAGAAGGGAGACAAATGTTCAAAAAAAGATGAAAGAAGAGAAATCTGTATACATATATTTTTCTCTTTATCTTTATTTAAAGTACTGTTTTTCCAGCAGATACTACTTTAGAAATTAATTAGGATACTACCTTTGAGGTTCATTTTTGTCCCCTTTCTGTTACAAATAAGTTTATAGTGTGCTTTTGAGAAGTTTTTCTTGGCAGTCCACACAGAAGCCACTCCCTGTTCACCTATCCAATGTTGGTTTGGATTGTTTTAGCGTGTACTCAGCACATTCTGAGGAGCCCTTGTTGTTACTCTCGCTGAAAAATAGTGTTTTGAAAATTATGATGATCCCATCAGAAATCAGAAATGTGCATTCGATTTCATTCTATTGAGAATTGTTTATAGTAACTTTTTTTTTTATTTGGCAGAAACTTTTTGAGCAGAGGATTTGAAACAAGCCTTTTTCTGCCCTCATAACTATAACTTGCACTGCTGCTCATCCAAACATCTGTTCCACAGAACCATCCAGAACAATAAATCTTATACAAGAGTAGCTTCAGTGTACGATCTTACCTGGCTCCTCACTGTTATGTCATGTTTCCCCCATGCAAGGAGCAACACACAGCATCTGTTAGTCAATCTATTAGTAGGGAGGAATGGGGGCCCAGTATTTCAGGGAAAAGGGCCCAGAATGCAATGTTTGGAATGCATTTAGGCTTGTTTAGGTTTTCTGTATCTGGCACAAGATAGTCAAGGTTGGCTCGACTCACCATCTAAAATCCTGTAAGTTCAACAAATCTTAACTCAGAGCTCTCTATATAAATACATATCATTGGCTCTGCTTAGGCTGTGAATTCTGTTGCTGAGGAATGTATGTGTCTATAAATATATACATTCTGTTGCCTCCTAGCTTTATTTGTAATCCCCTTGTTCCTTTTTCTGTCAATGGTTTTAAATTACATTTACTTTAAACATTAGTTGAGGTAAGATTAAACAGTTTGATGATAAACTGCCTTAAAGCTGAAAAACAGCATGCCCTTACATACATGGTTTTTGTTATGAGTATCTGCCTTTTTGATGTTACTAGATGTTATAAAAATGCATTGTTTCTATATGTCTCCATATATAGAAAACAGGCTTATGCTTCTCATCATTTATGACTTGGTTCTTTGCTCTAAATTGGTGTGCTGAGACCTCGTTTCAGAAAATAAATCCAAAGCTATTATTATTAATAACCTTACTGCCGTGTTTATGTACTGTTATTTTATTTTACTTTCTTCCCTTTTGATACAACTTAACAATTTTTATACTTGTGTAAGGAGCACAGCTAATTTAAACAATATTTATTAGAGGGATGAAAATAACCTCCTGAAAACTTTATGCACACATTGAAAAAAAAGTGAGAACATTAGTGAGAGGAGGTGGTTATGAAGAATGATTGACATGGCACTGAAGATGGAGTTTCAGACATAATTAGAGGAATTTGTTGATCTTGTTCGTGATGCTGTAAAAGAAAGAGAAGAAGTTCTCAGTTTTTCCATTTGCTGATAGACTCTTGCCAAGCTCCTAATAATTTAACTAGCAGCCGACCATTCATGTGTCAGCAGACAGGCTTTGGTCTTATACAGGACTTGTGGTTTGCTTCGGGGTATGAGAACACTGTGAGCAGAAAGGAACCATTTATTTTGATGGTCATTCCTTTTTATATGTGTCATACATGCACAGCCTATCTGGTTCTTTGAGGAATGACCGCAAGCTGAGGCCTGCTGAGTCTCTCTTTGTGTTTGTTTTACTTGCTGTGTCAAACACCAATGCGGCAAGGGGAAACAGGGAGACCATTCTGTTTTGACGACAACAGTTATTTGCTCACTGCCCCTCGTTCCCTCTTTGTCCCACTGCTCACAGGACTTTCTCTATTTGCTCATAATCAAATCTTATCTTTTCTCAGCATCAGTATGCTTGATATACTGAGCTACGAGATGTAATCACTGTCACATTGCTTCCCTTCTCTGCACACCAAATTGATTCGATTTGGCAATCAAAGAAGTGGAATAGCTTTAATTTTCTTCACTACTTTTTATCACATTGTGACTTGCTTACGTGAAAGTTATGAAGAGTAGACTGATACATACCGCAGAAGTTTGGAAAACTGGTTTAAATAGAACTGAAAGCATCTAAAAGATCTTATCCCAAACACAAATAGGAACATAGTTCTAAGTGAAACGCTAACCAGTTGATAAATTGTGTTAGTTTAAAGAAAGTATGCTTTGCTGTGCATTGGGCTCATATATCCAGCTGGATGTGGGGCTCTTGTTTATCTGTGTATAACCTAGAATTTTAGGGGGTGTGGTGGGCCAACATGCAGAATTGTGAGCGACTGTGCAGAGTATGGGGTGGGCGGGAGAAATAAAGCTGGAATCAGTATGAGAGAGAAAGAGGGACATTTCTGTGCAGTTAGTCACTGTAGGGAGAGGCTGGGCTCTCTTCCAGTTGGCCTGACAGCTCTATCAAGGAATGTGTGTGACTAGAGGCCTGGGTGGGGTTGCACAGTAAGCGCCTTACTCTGCAAGCAAGACATATTGGCAAAACAACATTTTCTTTATCCATCGTGTGTAATATACTGTTTCTATGTGCAGTTCCAATGTTTTTTTGTTAAGTTATTCTCACTATTGAAGAATGCATCAAATGTTATGTGTTTGGAGCAACCAACGCTAAAAAGGTGTGGCAACCTCTTTGGAGATTAGTGATTCAGCTCACTTCCACTCCATTTTATTCATTAGGCTGTTACTCATGTACTTTAAGAGTTAGTTAGACAGTACCTAAATGACTCTTCACAAGGCCGCCTGGCTTTTCTGCAACAAAAGGATGGACTGAAAAGTGTAAACAGCTGCTGCGGGGCCAGTCTCCCAGCACAAATATAAATAAGTACAGAGTACTGTATGTTTATATCAACTATTCCAATATGGAACACCAAAAAATAAGCTTCTGGTATTTATTGTAAAAAAAAACAAGAACAAAAAAAAACTCTTTGTCGAATCAGGGTATTTTAGCTACACTTTTAGATTTTATTTTCATTAAGGTACATTGCACACATAAGTTTAACTCTTGTCTATTGAGAAGATGTTTATTTTTTGACAAAAACTGCTATTTAGCACATTTTTCATTAAGTAATGGGCGCGTTTGCTTACATTGGAAATATGGTATTGTGCACAAGAAGTTTAATAAGACGGTTAGGAGTTTTTTGTCAATATCTACATGTTACCACTAATAGATACCTTTCTACACTCGCATCAAGTTGGGTTCAGTTTGTTCTCTGATTCACAAAAAGAAGGCTTTGTTTCACAATATGCCACGATGTTGACATGATAAATCCACATAAGTCATTTAAGAAATCAGGCTAGTTGAGGCAGGTAGAGGTAAGACTGACTTGTCTACTGAAGCTGAGGATCAGAATGATGAATGTGAGTGCTGCAACAATTGTTTTTTTTTAAGGGCAGTTGGGATCCTGTGAGTGTCCCTCACTAGTTTTCTATTTCTCAGTCATAACCTGAACAATAAAAATAGAACTGAAAATTGTAAGCTTTTAATTTCAATATCCTTAGCATCTTACTCGGAAAGAAACAAGAAACAAGAAACATTACAACTTGTCCCCCTACATCCAAAAGTGAGGGGCCACAAGATCCTAGTTTTTAGATTTACTCAAAAGGAGTTTTGTATGCTTATTTGGCTGGGTAAATATTTCTACTGCTGGTCAGTTAAGCATGAAAGTCTCAAAAGACTCTACTTGGTGACAAATCATCATATAACTAATCCAGAAAAACTTTGAAGAATTTTGTCTTTTACTGAGACACCTTCACGATGCAAGGCTGATGTAATTTTCTTACCTATGTACCATAACTGCAGAAGACATCTTGCCATTCTGCTGAAGTAATGACAGACTTTTTTGCAGTCTAAACTTTATTAAGTTTATTTAGAAGAATGTTTACAGATTCCTTGTTGTCCCCCAATAATGTTCTGTTTTGTTTTTAACAGAAGCAAGAAAAAGGAGAACACAAGAAGCAGAGTAAAGCCTTTTGATTTGCTTGAGCAGTCCAAGGTAATTGTCCTCAAGCTTGTCAGGGATTGTCTCACAACACCTGTGACTTGTTTAAAGAAAGCTAACTTATATACTGTTAATCCCACCACTCCAGCAATGTCTTGTGTGACACAACTACTTTTGTGTTGTCCTATGTAAGGCTGCCTTTGAAACTTAATGGTCATGTCTTCTCTGTTCAGCTGTGTAAAACCTTGCAGCCTGACATTTGGCTTCTCCGCAAGAGACAACCTGTTAAACTCAAACCCCTTATAAAACACCTTATAACCTGTCAAGGTTGTGCTGTTTACTTGGGTTCCAAATTAAACCTTTAAACAAATTCAAAATATGCACAACTTCTTGTGGGTCAACAAGAAGGCATGGACACCCAGAGTTCTGCGGTTGTGCTTTATTATCAGAAGCTTTAGTCTGTCGTGCTTCCCCACGCCCCTCTTCCCAGCACACATACGAGATCATAATAAAACATGACAGACAAGCATGTCAGACTCCCTCTGCCCTTATTTTCACATCATTTATGGTCTGCTTCAAAGCTCTAAGTTATAAAAAACACATCTTAGAGGGGAAGTTAATATGAATGTTGTCTGGACAGTTTGAGTCACCCACTGGATGCTTGTCTTATGATTTCGAGAACAAAGCCGTATTTATTCATCCAATGTGTTGCACAGTCTCTATCAAACCATGTGATTATGCTAGATCAAGTTTATTGATTATTGTAATTTTCAAATCTTTTTTTAATCATAAAGCCTTAAGTGCCCTAAAAGGATTAGCAAATGAAGGGTACCCAAGACTAAGTCATTTTCATAGAAAAAGAATCGAAAGGGACTTATATCCACTGGACTCTGCACATTATGGTAATACATCTGAGACCCCACCCCAAAAAATAAAAAAAAATTAAAAAAAGCAAAAAAAAAAAACAACAAAACACTTTACTTACGAATTCTTTAATACTGGATTTGCTGAAAGATTTAGACAGTGAAACAACAATAGACACAAAGTTGCTTCTTGAGGCTTTTGCTTAGTGAAACACCAATAAAAGATAACATATTTGAAAAAACTTAAGTAGCAAAAAAGGTTTCAGAATTCTTTGTAAGTTCATTAGCAATAACCAGTACATAAAAATAATGTCAATTTATATTAGTGAAGTTTAGATGTAGAGGTTTGGGATGTATACACATTTAAATGGGTTTGCTAAATACAAACATACACAGAGTGTGAGCAGAAGAATTTTGTTAATACTTTTATTTTAGCAGTATATTTATGTTTTAAGTGTACTTAATTTAGTTGGGACACACAGAAACTAACTGGTGGTGGGTTATGTTACTCAGTCCATGGATATGCTACTTAGTCCAGGCTAGGGTTAGGAAAAAGGCTATTTTAAACAGAGAGGTTAACAAGGTTTAAGGTTACCATTGCACACATTCCCTTGTGTCTCCAGGGTCTCAAAATCAGTCTATTATTTGACTTGTGCAAAGGTGTGTCTTTACCCTTAAACAGTGCCCCAAAAGATAGTTAGCCTAAGTTACACATTTAATTCAATTAGATATACTTGTGTATACTGTATACTGCTGTTTGCAGATGACAAATTAATAACTGAGAGATCAAAAGAGTATGGCCCACCAAGCTAAACTAACACATAACTGGTACTGGTTGTGAATGATCATAAAAATGTGCGATAACTGCTGACAAACATTTTGATATTCATTTGAAATAACTTTGACTCATAGTTCTTTGCAGAATTGAGTGACTTTTTTAAATCTCAGTAAAGCAACCCAGAGATAAAAGTCCATATTTTGGCTAGGTCACCTCAAAACCTTTCATTCAAAATTGGATTTGCTAGAGTGCTTCTAAACATTGTCCTCTTGCATAAACCAAGTGCACTTGACCCAAAGAACTGATGGCTGAACAATCTCTTGTTTTTTAGAAGAGAGTACATTTACGTTTTTGATCAGTTACAACTATTCTTTAAAGTACTCAAAGCAGCTTTATACAATAGAATTTTAGACACTAAAATATTCTTTACTATACACAAGATGTTATAGAACACTCAAGTTTCAAACGAGTTCCATTATTGTCTCACAAATCTAAAATATACTCTCCCAAGAGAGCTTAGAGAAAGACAATTATTTGGGGAAATGTATAGTTTGACCATCTTGTTTTTATAGATTAAAAAGAATGATGCATTCCCTCCTAAATATCCTTCTATTTACGTAAACAAATTTGAATTTGTTATAAATGCATCTGATGTCCACACAGAATTTCCAAGAATAATGTAACCTGACTTTTACAGGAGGATTGGAAGACAATCTTTACTCAGATACCTTTAGTGAAGGGACAGAAACAATTGACATATACAGTAAATTTATATTATTACTTGATTTCCACTACTGTTTTCCAATCTTATTATTTATAGTTTGCATTCGCATGAAAACATATTTTTTCTCTGTTCAGCTTACTGCAGTGTATGAGTTCATTAAGCCGGACACCATCATCGTTCCTTTTATTGAGATTGGGCGTAGGCACATAATTTGAATGCTTTCCTCAGGGCAAGGTGTGGTCTTACTGCACCCAAACTTACAAGACATACCCCAACAGTATTTTGAAACAAGATAGTTCCGTTACTGTAGGAAGTGCAAGCTGTGTGGTCAATTGAGGTTTAACACCACCTAGTGTTCATATGTGGATCTTTTGAGCCAGTTTATGTATTTAGTTATATTTTTTAGTTCTAATAAAAATTTCTTGTTTATCTGAAAATATATTATATATATATATTTTTTAAAATCATTCTTTTTGTCTTTTTTCCTGTAGAAAAACAACATCACAGTTTTTCTCTCACCAGGGCTGGATTAGAGGAAAACAAATCAAGGTAACATAATAAGTATCTACTATATCTATAGGCTTGAGATTGAAAAATCAAGATCACTCAGATTGCCTAAATCAGTTGACATGAAAAGACCCAGTATTACAACAATCATAGGGTGACACTAATCTCAGCAATACCTACATCTATTCATGGTGTTAGACAATAAGAACAACGATGTAAGCTGTTTTAGTGTTACTACTGTACTTTTCTGAGGAATAATAAAAAAAAACATCCAAAAAATGTAAAATATGAAACTTGAAATTATTTTAAAGCCAGTCTCCAAATACTATTTTGGAAGTTTCACCAATGTTTCAGCAATGGACTGTTGTATTTGTATTTAAATATGTGTTTTTATCACCCTTTACAGATGGCTGAGGAAGAGGACACGAGGGAAGTACTGTTTCAGGACTGGGAGGGTCCTGATAAAACTGGCTTGACCATTGAACACACAAGTGGAGGGGAGCTCTTAGTCAAGGAGGTTAAAGGAGAGTCACCTGCAGCACGATCTGGAAAAGTATATGAAGGTAATTGTGGTATCTTTCATCATTTGTGAGGTTATTTCTTTCACCAGCCATTGTTTCATAAACTTGCCTTTTAAAGCAAACATTCATGTTCATTCGTAGGTGATCAGATTGTGGGTGCGACTATCTACTTTGAAAATATGAGCTCAGAAGAGACAGCTGAATTGCTGAAAACATTGAACAAACACAAAGTTGGACTAAAACTACAAAACAAAGGTGATAAATCCCCTTGCTACTCACCACTGAACACACCATGTCGTTCTCCAATGGGAACACTTACATGGGAAGGAAAGACACAGTTTGGAGGATCCAGTCCAGAAGTTATTCTGGTAAGTTTTGTTATTAAACTATTGATTTATAAACCAAACATTTGGAGCTACTTTGAACAACTGCCACTATCAAATGTGACTCTATTCTCCATATCACAATCAACACTTATTTATATTATGATACAGAGCGGAGATGATGAGGACTACAAGAGGATATACACGAAAAAGATTAAACCTAGGCTGAAATCTGAAGACCTTGCAGAGGGAGTAGATGTTCGTACAGAGCGGCATAGCAGCACCAGCAGTGATGGCAGTACGATTACAACCATTACTCGACGCATCACTACGTACACAGTGGAAATGCCAAGTGGTGTAAGTGAGAAACTAGAACTTTCAAGCCCAGACTTCAAGGGACAACGACATGAATCTGGAGATGGCTCTCCACATGTCAGAATCTTGCATGGAAGCCCTTCATCAAAGGTGGAGGCAGAAGAGGGTGTTTTTGAATCATACAGTGTGACCCACACTGGACCTAAAGGTATCTTTTCAGAAACACTCAGGGGTAGTAGTGGAGATCAGTCAAAGACAGTTATAGTGTCAAAGGATGTCAAAATTAAAGGACCTAACTTTGGAGTAATGGCCCATGGAGACTCTAAAGTCTTCGGAGAAACTGAAGAACGTGAAGCTAGAATCACTGATAGGTCAAAAACACAAAATATATTAGGTGATGGCAATAGCACTTTTGTAAAGGGTAAAACAGCAGGAGACTCAGGTGTTGCTAAAATATCCACAGATGATGAAAACACGGAGTCAGCCAATCAATCTCTACAACAAAAAGGCATCCAAATTTCAACAACCAGCTTAATCAAAAAGCAGGTTGGAGATTCTGACCAAAGTTTTGATGAGAGGACAGTGAAGGTGTCTGGTAAAACATTTGGAACAAAAGTAGAGATTACGAATCCTGATTTAAATTCTGACACAAAAGTCAGTTTTAAAACGCCTCATGTTAAGATATCATCATTAAACACCGTAACCCCAGGTCAAGGCAGCACAGATGTGGAGCTTGAGATTAAAGGTCCAAAAGTTGACACAGAAGGAAAAAGGGTGGGAAATGAGATGTCCAAAATTACAATGCCATCTGTCAACTTGAAAGGTCCAAAGGTTGATGTCCCAGATGTGGACCTGCCAAAATTTAAAATGACATCATTTGGCTTGAAAGACCCCAAAGCACACGGTACAGATGTTGATATTGATCTCCCTAAGGCAAATTTTAATTTGGAAGCACCTGATATTGAAATCAAAGGAACAGACACTGACATTAAGGGACCGAATCTAAAACTTCAAGGACCTAAATTTAACGTGTCAAGTATGTCTACAGCAAAATCATCGAGCCCAGATGTAGATTTAAATTTGAAAGGTCCAGAAGTCAAAGGTGACACTGATATATCAACTTTAAAGACAAAAGAAGGCATAAAGTCAAATGAATTTAAAATGAAAGGTTTAAAAGTAGACACCGAAGAACCAAAGAGAGGATTAGAAATGTCTAAAACTAAAATTTCATCAGTAAGCTTGAAAGGGCCAAATGTTGAGACTACTGATATTAAAATAAAAAGCCCCAAATTTGGAGGGGTTGTTGATGTTGAACTGCCAAAGATTGAAGGAGATGTGAAAGGTCAGGAGGTGGATATTGAAGGTTCTGATGTAGACCTTGCAGACAAGAACGGAGGGCTGAAAATGCCTAAATTTAAAGTGTCATCATTTGGACTGAAAGGTACCAAAGTTGAAAGTCCAGATGTTGATATTGACCTCCAAAAGGCAGATATTAATGTGCCAATTGCTGACATTGAAGGGGAGGATGCAAAAATAAAAGGAGCAGAGATAGCCATGCCAGATGTTGATTTAAACCTAAAAGGTAGAAAAATTGTAAGTGACATGGAAGATTTAACACCAAAGACAAAAGTAGAGATTAAAACACCAGAAATTGACAATGAAAGTCCCAAAATGTATATGGAAGGGTCAAAGGGCGGATCTGAAATGCCTTCTATAAAAATGCCATCGTTAAACTTCAAAGGTCAAAAGGATGATGTTACTGATGCACTTAACCTAAAAGGCCATAAAGTTAAAGGGGATGTTGATGTTAAACTGCCAAAGAAAGAAGTAGGTGTGAAACATCCAGATGTTGACATTGAAGGTCCAAATATTAAAATTGAAGGTCCCAAAGGCGACCTTGAAATGCCTAAATTTAAGATGCCCTCATTTGGAATGAAGGGCTCCAAAATAGAAGGTCCAGATGTTGATACTGACCTTCCCAAGGCAGGTATTGATGTGCAGGAAGCAGATGCTGACATTGAAGGAGCAGATGTAAAACTGAAAGGACCCAAATTAAACATGCCAAGCATATCTGGACCAAAGATATCCATGCCAGATGTTGATTTCAACTTGAAAGGCCCAAAACTCAAGGGTGACATGGATGTCACGAAGATAAAAGGAGACATTAAAATACCTGAATATAACATCAACAGTGCAGATGTGGATATTGAAGTGCCAAAAGGAGGATTTGAAATGCCTGCTATAAAAATGCCATCATTAAATATGAAAGGACCAAAGGTTGATGTTCCAAATCTTGACCTTAACGGCAAAAAAGTTGAAGGGGATGTGGATATTAAACTGCCAAAGATTAAAGGAGATATAAAAGGACCAGATGTGGACATTGAAGATACAGATATTGATATTGCAGACCCAAAAGGTGAAATCAGAATGCCTAAATTTAAGATGCCATCCTTTGGTGTAAAGAGCGCTAAAAAAGAGGGCCGAGATGTTGATGTTGACCTCCCCAAAGCAGGTATCGATGTGGAAGCACCAGATGTTGACATTGAAGAACCAAACGCAAAACTGAAAACCAAATTCAGCATGCCAAGCATTTCAGGCCCAAAAGTATCTAAGCCACAATTTGATGCAGATGTTGATATTGGCCTCCCCAAGGCAGGTATTGATATGAAAGCACCAGAAGTTGACATTGAAGGAGCGGATGTAAAAGTGAAAGGACCCAAATTCAACATGCCAAGCATATCTGGCCCCAAGTTATCTATGCCAGATGTTGATTTCAACTTAAAAGGTCCAAAGCTCAAGGGTGACGTTGATGTTCCGACGCCTAAGATAAAAGGAGACATAAAAACACCTGAAATTGACATCAAGAGTCCAGAAGTGGATATTGAAGGGCCAAAGGGAGGATTTGAAATGCCTTCTAT
>JAUZNJ010066716.1:0-26491 GCA_034780135.1 Jordanella pulchra
GAGCGTAGTGGTGGTTACAAGTCCGAAAGAACTGCATGACCGTAGCTCCAGCAGGCGCTGGCGGTCAAGTGATGTTCTGCTGGATTGGTAAGTAGTTTGCTGCGAGTTTGGCGGCATTTTTTGTGAAAATCTCCGCAAGTTGGTCGGAGCTGTACGCCAGCCGCTGCCTCCAGGGGCGCCGCCGGAAACGTTTTATACTGATAATCCTCAAAAAAAATCCTTTGGTAAAAAAGAAACTAATGCTGTACATAACGCTTAACCAACCATATCTCAATATATAACATCTAAAAGGCAGCATAATGCTGGGAGGATGGTTTTCTTCAAATATACAGCGCACTCTTTATACATCTACTTGTACAAATGATAAAATCATGTGTCATTTTTTACCTATTTATTAATAATCAAAGTGTGTTGGTTTATCACACAGTCCCAGTAAAATATATTAAAGTTTGTGAAGAAATGCGAAAAGGTTCACATTATTAGAATAGCCTTTCAGGAGATCAGAGAGTAACTTTGCTGTACTGTCAGAAATTAAGGATAACAGTTGAAAATAATAAATAAATAAAAAATACAGCAGATAGCATGGTGAGGAAAGAACAGTTCATGGAAAGGTTAAAGCAATATGAGAAGATATTGTGCAGGAAGCGTAGGCCTAGAAGAAAATAAATCTTCCAAATAAACGATAAATCCAAATATGCTGCCAGATTAACAACAAATCCAAACAAAATATTTTGGAGCAGTCTTCAAATGGCTTGATTTCATTCCCATATAAAACATGTGGATGCAACTGAAAATTGTTTGTTGACATCGGTCAGTCTTTTAACCCATCTGAGTCACAGCAGGTCCGTGGAGTAATGGCCCAAAACTACCATGAACTACTGTGAGAATGGAATGGAATAAAACGTAAATATCAAGTCCTACAGCTAGAAAAACAAAAAAATCCCCCAAATACTAAGGAGTGTCAAAATGAATTAAAGAATAAGAAGAAATTTTAAAAAGAACCTTTAAAATTCTCTTTTTTTATGCTGGCAAAAAGAAAAGTGCAGTGCAATAAACTGTAAGATTATAGTAGAAAGGTAACCTGTATTTTTGTAGTGTGTGTAGAAATCGTACTGCAATTGTAGTTCAGGCACCAACATATGTCAGATGCCTTTCTACTAAAAAAGAAACAGCCAGTTAGTCAAATAACACAGTATTTTAAGCAGTACTGGGCTAAAGATTCACAAATAACATTCATAAGTTAAAACAATATATTGCCTTTGTCTCGATAAAATAAGTACGCGTTTGGATTATTTGAAAGAAGCGTTTAGAAATCATTAAAATGCTACAAAATCTCCTTATTTTTGTGTTAAAGAGGAGTATGTAGGAAACACACATTTCCTGAAAGCAACACCTTGCATAACCACCTGTTTGGAAGCACTGCCATATAACAACCATTTATTTAGCATCTTTTAACTCAAAGGTCTTCATTAATTAGCAAAGCTAAGTTCATAAATATCAATATAATGGAAGAAACATGTTTAGTTGATTTCCATCTGGTTTCAGGTGCAGTCAGCAACATCTGATCAAAAGTATCAGACTATTAAAAACTTTCTTGCTTGATTTATCTCACTGTTATGTGTTCCTTGTAAGGCATGGATTACAGTATGATAAGATGCTGACTTACTGGCTGGAGGACTGTCTTCTCTGAGCTCAGAGCTGCAGGCGATGTTAACATCCTCATGGTGTGTGCAGTCATGGTGGAGCCACTCCCTCCTGTTGCACAACAATAGACTGGGTTCTTTTCCTGTGCAGCTCACGTCGTCTAAAAGGATGGGACCTGACCCCACCCCAAACCGTGGAACTGGGCTCATGTCAAGTCCCTCAGAGAGGAGAGTTTCACCCATCCTGCCATGCAATGATACAGGCAATACAACCACAACTAAAGATATATACTAATGATTTGATTGTAAACCTTAAGTGAGGTTGAATAAATACTCCATGTTACCTATAACCGAGCTGTCGGCATACAACCAGGGTGTTTGGTTCTGTCCAGCCATCATCACACACCGTCCCCCACTGACCACGATAAAAGATTTCTAAACGCCCCTCATGGCTTCCAGCTCCCCCAACCAGTCTGGTGGTACCATCTGTAAAGATGAAGAGACAAAGAGCCATTTGTTTCAAGTTGTAGTTGTTGATACCTGAGATCTGGGGAACCTTCTTTAAACGCACACAAAAAATATATAAAGACATTCATGCTTTGTATCTTCTTTAGTATTTTGAAGGAAAAATTTGTTGTTTTTATTTTGTCCCCAAGTTAATCTCAGTTCAAAACTATAATTAAATAAGTGTATTCAATGATTGAACTTTGTGCCAAACTGAATGTTTGCTAAAAAGAAACATACAAGTACAGACTTTAATAAGCTCATGTCTTGGTCCCCATGGCAATATTTTGAACTAAGTAGTTGTTCTGCGCTAAACTAATAAATTGGTGAAGTCAGCTGGGTAACGCTGGCAAAACTACTATTTGTTTTGTTTAAACATATTCATAACTCTGCTCATATCAAATTTATGTAGGGCTCCAACTAAATGTCTGCTAATTACAATGTTTTCCACCTTTTTCATAAAGTTTGTGTTTCACTTCAAACTTCGTAATATTTAATTAGTCTTCCAGCTGCTTCCTGCAACAGCCAAGATATTACTGTAAAAGGATTAGAAAAAAAAATTCTTAAAAGCCCAGAATTTGAAAGATCAACAAAAATGTGTATAGACCGCCATGCAGATTTGCAAGTTGTGCAAATAAACCTAGACTTTAATCTAAAACAAAAAATGGCTTGCCAGTGCATCATTGTTGTACTAGAGATTGGGAGCCAAGTTTATTTAGGACTCTGCAGTTTAATAAATAGAAATAACTGTATTCCTGATTTTTTTTCTCTACAGTTTTCTGAGTTTCCTCTAAAAAAGAAATCCAGAATAAAACATAGCAACACTTAATTTTGCCATCGTTACAAAAAAAGCCATACGAATAGCATATTTTCAGACAACAACAGGTCAAACTGAATTCAGACTCTGTAAATGAAATCCAGATGACCTGTTTCAAAACACCTTCATCTTGTAACTATACATGTGACACCCCTTCTGAAGTATTAAGATAACTGAGCAGAAGGAAAGCTCCATCGTTTAGGGCAAAATTATGTATTTTTCTTCTTTATTTTCCTTCTCGAATTTCTTTACATTTTCTATTGCTTTTTTTCATTTCCAAAAAAAAATTGAATTAAATTGGCAGAACAAGAAAAGCAAATATTCCTTAATGCTAGGGTGAATGTTTTTTTTCCAATCATACACATCACTGTAGTTACTAATCACTGTGCATGTGGTACTCAAAATTATAATAGGTATAGATAAAACAGACATTGTTTACCTCTCCTTAGATAAGTTGACATGAACAGACATGTTTTCTTTAATGTGTTCATGCGCCTGACAATCAAAATACACAGATTAAGAAGGTAAGAAAGTAAACTATCCCTGAGAGAATTCAGAGCTTTGGGTAAATGTTTCAGCAGGAAAAAGTGTGATGTCATTATGGGGGTTTGATCATCATAATAAATATCAGCATGATGGTCATAAAAGTAAAACTGTTGATCTACCTGTAAGAGGACTGCAGGACACTCCTGCATCCTCAGAGTGCAGACAGTTGTGTTCTCCCCAGGCGCTTTTTGGACACTGCTCCAAAGTGAGCTCATTGCCTGAGCAGCGTACCTCGTCCAACCAGACGCGGCCTGTACCTTTGCCAAAATGTGCTTGGCTCCATGCCCTTGCAACTCCGCTGAAAATAAAGCACAACGAACAGAAAATAAATGGCTTTGCCTTAAGTAAGTCTAATAAAATGAAAAAGCAATATGCTGACAGAAAGTGCCTCACAAAAAAAAAACTAAATAGAGGTTGTGAGCTGATGCAGTTCACATCTAAACTGTATGGCACAGCCATTTTGCTTTTCAGATTTTCAAATTAAAACAGTGTCATTGTCCCACACGATTATGGAAAACACAAATCTGCAAAACATTTGTCGGGAATGAGTATAGTATTGCTAATTATGCATAACTCCATGGTGCAAGGATCCATGTAGAACAAAGAGGCTGATTCTCTGTTTGACTTCCAGATGTTCTTTACGGCTCACTCTTCTGTCTGTGTCTGAATGGAAAGAATACTTGTCATACTTTTAGAGACAGAGGGAGAGGAAGATGGTTTAACGCCCACATTTTCTCAGCTTCATTTTTCCTTACACTCTTAGTCCTTAATTTTAACTACTGTAGCACTATTACTTTGTAAAAAAAAAAAGTACCATTTCAAAATGAAAGAAAATAAATCAATATTGTTTTTTCTATGTGTGTGTGTGTGTTTAGTGGGGGGCACCATTTTTTTCTATTTTACCAGCAAAGTAAGGCTCGGTTGTTGTAAAGTGAAGAAATTTTCCTGGTCCTCATGAGTGACTTTACAAAGGGCTTAGGACAAGGGTGTGAAGTGAGTTCAGCATGGGGTCAGGGTTAGGTATGCCCTTGTAATGGTTAGGTTTGAGGTTATTTTCAAGATCAGGGTATAGAAAGGGTTAGAATTTACAGAAAATCAATGGGAAGTCAATGGGATTTGACACATAGCACTCACTGAAAAGACCAAAATGAGAATGGGTATGTGTTTTTTCTTGTAAAGTTCTTTAGTTTGAGGTTATGTTTAGGACGAAGGTGTGAATTCCATTTACGTTAGGGTTAGGTATATGTTAGTTATGGTCAGGGTCTGTGTTAAGCCATATAAAAACACAGCTGTGTGTGTGTGTGTGTGTGTGTGTGTGTGTGCGTGTGTGGTAGGTGGGTGGGACATTGAGTGTTTGTGTGTATCCTTATTTTCACCTTAACCCCAGCTGTCGACACACCACCTCTGCATCATTGTCATCCCATTGGTCATCACATATGGAGCCCCACTGTCTTGCGTGGAAGACCTCAACCCTGCCCTCTGACTCTGACCGACCTCCTACCAGCCGGATAGGAAGGGTCCCGACCACTGACGAGCAGATAAAATGAAATTCACAGGTTTACAATCATTTTTAGAGAAGAATCTTGCAGTTTTACCAAGTGTAATCTGACTTCCGTGTCTGAGTGCAATGCATTCCAAAATTATTCACACCCTTTGAACTTTTGTTGGTTTTCAAACAAAAATCTATGTTTTTTAAAGATTTTAACTGACAGACATCAACAAATTAGCACATAATTATTAACTGGGAAGGGTGTGGAGCAACTGTATCATTTATCTTTTACTTTACAGGTATGCACCAGATTGGGTTGGTACATCATATATGTTGAGATGTATGCTTGTATAGTCATGAAATGAAGAAAAGAAAGTAGTACGAAAACACTGCAAAGACCTGTCCATCTTGAAGGTGATTGTTTGGCATTTAAACTGATTTGGGACTCTGAAAGTTAGCAGGCTTTTCAGATCCCCTTTTATCCTACAAACCATAATGAAATATTCCCTAAATTATTGATAATAAACATGAGGCACACCTACCCCTCTGTTGGGTGCAGGTAACAGCTGCAGCCAGAGAACATTCCTCTCCTTTCCAGGTAGTTTTAGGACATTGGAGCAGATCTGGCTCTTCACCCTGACAATGGACTGTCACCCAGTGATGCTTGGCTGTTTGGGGGCGAAACAAAGGAACCGCACGAGCAAAACCAGAGACCCTGAGAGAAGATTGTCAAAACAAGAAGCAGCCTACACTATAAAATAGTTTCAGCAAAGCCTAAATAACCTATATAAACAAATATATTGTTGCTACGTGATCACAGAACAAAAGAACAGTTAGTAAATCCATCTCAATGTTGGGTTTGCAGGCCACTAAGTTGCTGTAATCACCAGCATTCAGTTCGCTCACCAGCAGCTTTCAATAACTTACCATGGGAAAGTCATCACTGAAGCTCCCTGCTGATATATGGCTGACATTTGCCCTCCCCCCTTTTGAATGTGCTTTCATTGACTTCTGTGTGAATGCGCATATGCTGCACAGACGTGCATTCATGTCAGAATGTGGGCCTGCACTGGTGTTAATCACAGCATGCGTAGTAAGTGTATAGAGTGACTGGGTTTTCCAGGGAAAGTAGGATCCTCATTCCAGTGAGTACTTCCCATCTTATGAACACTGCTGATATGAATAACTGCTTTACAGGCTCCCCTGAGACCTTTCTCTGGCATGGCTATACGTCAAAGTTAGAACCACGAGACAAGTTGCTTGCAGAGGTCAGCTGGGAAAAGCAATGAGCTTGCAGCGATCTAAATAACTGAGCTCTTAAGGTAATTAAATACCTAAGTGAAAAAGGGAAGAAGGATGCAAAAGTCATAAAAAGTACACATGCTTTGAAAAAGAAAGAACAGTTCCTAGAAAATATGTCTACTGTGTTGTTAGCCCGAGGTCCAGCCTGTGAATTTATGACAGATGGTGATTCCCCTTTAGCTCCTGCGATTGAACACATATGCGGGAGGATGCGGCCGCAAACAGCACACATGTGAGCACGAGTGAATGCATGCGTGCTGGTACTCACCCCTCGCCCAGCTGTCTGCAGACCACTGCAGCATCTTTGTCATCCCAGTTGTTGCCACAAACAGATCCCCAAACTCCTCCCAGATACACCTCCACCCTGCCATCAAGCTTGGACCGGCCTCCTTGCAGACGTACCGAGCCTGATGATGACAGAAGGTTGGAAAAAGTGAAGCAACAAAGTAAAAGTAAGGAGTAAGTATAGAGCAGAAGAATCTGACTTACTGTTTTTATGAACATAAGCTACTGCAGAACATTAATAGAGGTCAATAATCCAGTTTCAGTAAGTGAAAAGCCTGAAAAGAGATTTGTTTCAACAATTTGCATTTCCAGCTTTCAATAACTTCACATAGATAAGGACTAATCTTTAAAAATGCGGTTTTAAACTCCAGTCCTTGAGGCCTAGGGTTGTGTATTAGATCTGTCTCAGCTTCCACACACCTGACTCCAACATGATCTGATAACAGAGCCCCCTATAGCTTGAGGTGGTTTACCCATTTGATTCAGGTGTGTAGGCCGAGGAACACCTCTACCAGTTGGAGAACACTAGCCCCGTAGGTGGAATTTGAGACCCCTGGTTTACTGTGACAAGGTTTTTACTTTCTGAAACAGGATTTGCCCACCTTTCACCGAGGGTCTTCAATCCTGGTCATAAGATCCCACTGTCCTGCATGTTTTAGCTGTTCCCCTGCCCCCATGCACTTATCTTAAATAAATAAGCAATTAATGGGCTGCTGAGGAGAAAAAACAGTTTTATTCAGGCATGCTGGAGCAGAAACACAAATAAAACAAGCAGGACAGTGGGATCCTCGGGACCAAGGTTTAAGACCTCTGCCATAAGTATCTTGTGAACCATAAATACATAAGTGTCCTGTACATAAAAAAGTTAACTTATTTCATGTTTTATCAGACTGCAGCTGTTCAAAAGGGAAGGTAAAGCAATAAAATATATTGTACATATTCATTAATGAGACAAAAAAAACCTTTTCATTTGTTTATACAAAAAAGGAGAAAGTAAGAGAAAGAGTCTAGGAACATAATATGAGTCAAGATAAATTGCGAGCAAGCATTAACCAACCAAGTCTAAGAAGGTCCAGGGTTTGAATATTAGCCTGGGCTCTTTCAACTAGGAATTTCCATATTCTTCTCATGCATGTGAGGATTCTTTCTGGGTACTCTGTTTTGTTTTTCAGCAGACCAAAAACATGACCTGATACTTTAATATATGTCTCTACACTGTTCAAAGATTTGTTTTCAAAAGAAGGGTGAATTGTATACTTCATTTTAAGGGACAGGGAAGAGGAACAAAGTTGCTTAAGGTCCGGTATGATTTCATAGTCACTGACGATTTAGTGAGCGACATAAATCAATTAATCAATCACTGGATCTCTCAGGTGTTTGATTGACATTTTACCTGTTTAATTAATCAATCAACCACCCAAGATGTTTAAAGCACATAAAGTAACTGTTAAATCCAAAATCAGTACAAGAACTTTTAGAGCACTAAACACTTCCCTTTGCTGATAAGCTTAATGGAAATTCTGGTTTGATTCCCTGGCTTTGCTCAGGTTTAATGGACATGGTATCACAGTGGTTGATCAGTCAACAATCTGTCCTTGACTTGAGCGACCCAGTTAGAGCAACCTGGGCTTCTTTAACACCTTGGCAGTAGGCTGTTTATCTCAGTACAGCAGCAGTTTGATGAAGTAATACGTGCGAATGGAGCCAGAGGACACGCAGAATATACAGTGCATGTAGACTCTTACATACTTTTTTGAGAAACCGTTTTCATTAGAAATAAGTGAGATTTTAAATTAGCAGGAATAAACAGATATATTGTGCTTGTTATATATCTGTTTAATCATTTTCTGAATTGAAATACAGAGGTATGTTAGCTTTTTTATTTTCAAATTTATTGTGACTTCAGATTACCTGGACATTTATGCTTTTATATGTTGAATTGTAAAGAGCATTTATGCGTTTATCCCCCATGCTGTCACGCACAAATAAACTGGGCTTGGCACAGGTAGGGCAGGTGTGCTGCTTTATGTTATCGGCAGATCTGAACTTGCAGCAGACAGAACACCCTGTCAAAGGCTACCCTCATTTCATTACCCTCATTTCGCAAGAGACCACAGTAGCCTGGAAAACATTGCTTATATTTGGTAAACTGTTTTATTTTAAAAAAAATCAGTGGCGAAGGGTTTACTTGCGAGATTTAAATGATAAAAACACATTTCCCTCATAAGTGAGTCCGATCAGTTAACAGTCAAAGCAGACATGTAAATACACGTGCAGTCATAAAGGAATTATGCTGAACACCGCTGGAAAACATCTGCAGACTCATCCCTAAAGCCTTTTAACCAAAATAGGATCCAGTCATATAATTAAATATGTTTTTTTTTTGTGTGTTTTTTTTTGAGAGATTGGTCTATTTTTTTATGATAAACAAATAGATGTGGATTGTGTGCGTCTACTCCTGGTCCTGTCACATAAAAATAGCATCCGCTGACAGGCCTGCATGTTTACCTTGTTTACAGTCGCAGTAGCCCCAATCTACTCTGCCTTTATGGTTCCTAAAAAAGCACCAGGGTCGGATCCTGCCGTCCGGGTTGCGGCAGTGGTTGTGTTCTCCTATTCCTCTATCCGGATAGCGCTCTTTGAATCCGGCCACCTCGGTCCAGTTCATGCACCGGCTGCCGGAGTCGGTCACGTCGATGGCTCCCCGGTAAGAACCGTCTTTCCCCCGGCTCTGTGCGCAGTCGTTGAACGGCGGGATGAATGAAGGGAGGCTGCTGGAATAACAGCCGCTCGCAGTCACCAACACGACCAATGAGGCAAGAAACGCCGCACTCATGTTGGGACTGTGAGCAGAGCAGCTGATAACGGTAGAGATCTAATTTACTCATCAGCTGACGGGTTCCCACTCATCCACTCACCCAGTCAGCTTTAGCGCTTTGTAGAGGGAAGACTGGAAACCGAGAGAGGAAAACGAACAGGATTTATCCGTTTGCGTGGGTAGATGGGGAGGAAACACTCCGAAAAAAAGAACACCAGTGATTGATAGGATATACCCATTTTTGACAAGGCATAGCGGTGTATGTTAACATGCGCAAACGAGATAACATAGCTAAAGCTTGAATATAAAAACAATCCGTTTTGTTTTCCTCCTTCATTTTTCTAATTTTTTCCAGGTACTTCATTTTTACTCTTTCATTTAATCACATTAGATCCAGTTGGTCTCCATATAGAGTTAGACTTTTATGCAGTTAGATCGCACTTATAGCCTATTAGCTTTATTTTATTATTTTTAATGCAGCATCATAGAAATTATTAATCTCTTTAGGAACGTTATTGATGTGCCTTCATAAAAGATCAAATAAACTTATATTTTGCATTTTATTAGCATAACCCTGGAAATATCAGGTAAATGAAGTTGGCTACTAAACGATAAATATTGCCAAGTTATTGATTATGGTTTAGTCCAAGCTTTTGGATGTTAGGTCAGTTTTGACATCTGACAATGCAAACGGTTATCAAATTTCCTAAAGATTCAGTTTCAACTACAACTTTCATAAACTAATCATTTTTATAAACTTGCACTTTCTAAAAATATAATCTACAAGTTTCGCAAAAAAGAGAAAACATTTCCTAAAGGTCTCCCAATTTATCTGTACTCCACATGGCCCTTTGGGGATCCAAATGTTCCCCAGAGGTCTTCATAGAACATTCACCACTATTACTAAGTCTTGAAAATCTTCAGAAATAAAGGTTCCATAAAAGTATAGAACTTTCACTGAATGATATATCTGTAAAGGGTTCCCAAAAGAACAACTTTCAACTTGCAAGTTTAACTTGTAAAAACTTTGTTAATTTGCAGGTAACATAATGAGACAATGATCTTTGAGGTTTTCCTCAATTTTTAGTCAGCACAGATGATTCCTTTATTTCTTCCCTGAAGTTTTACAGCAAGTTTAATAATTAAGTAAAACGAGAAGTCGAACACCTTAATTAAAACACATTCCGTTTGTGTGCATTCGGGCACAACTTTTCAATATATTGCTATTTGGGCCGCAATTGAACCCTTGATTGTTTGGGACAAAACTATAATGTTTTGTGACAGACCACTACAGTAGATCCTTCCTGCATAAATACTGTATATCAACATCTTCAAAAACTCATTAACTGCGATGAGTTAGTACAGCATTTCATTTCATTTGGGTTTTATTAAATTATTATTAGTTGAATATAATTGTATTTAGTGTTTTCATTTCAAACGTATAAGAAAGCGTGTCTGGCTGTGTGCACAATTCCTGCTTTGTTTTGAAATCGTCACTTCATCACTTCTCTTTATATTTTAAGCGCTCTCTTGTGTTTAATTGAGGCATTTGGGGAGTCGGAATAGAAACAGGGTATGTATACGTCATACAAAATGGTCCAGATTGATTTCGTCAGCAAGGAGCGACCATTTTTTAACCAACTGCCAAATAAAGTCGGCGTACACCGGTACTTATCTATGTAAGCGGAGTTACATTTGGAGGTCCACTTTTCCACTAGAGTCGAACAGTTTCAATTTCATGATGTTGTTTTTATTATTTAAAAACACAGTTTAGCACATGTCTGAGTTAAGAGTCTGATTTAAAAAGCTATGATTAAAGACAATTCAACGCAAACAGTGTGGTGTGTTCCAACGTAAATAACAAGCGTACCCATCGGGATTTTTAGCGGCTATTATCCCTTCGCTTGTTTTCACTGTAGCTTAGCTGCTACCTTCAGACGTGAGGGCATAATTAAATGTTGTTATCGTTTCTTCGTATTTTTTAAAGAAACTATTTAAAGGAAGAAATGAACAGTAGGCTGCAAGAGATACGCGAGAGACAAAAGCTAAGGCGGCAACTCTTAGCTCAGCAGGCAAGTATTCTATCACTCAGATAGCTTGCTAAGTAGCTGTTGAAAATACCGGACGAATAAACGCATTATAACGCTTAGAGCGTTAATGCATTCGCATATACTATCAATATAAATGAATGCTATGTGTTTATTTTTATAGCCCTTATAGCTGATTGTGAAAACGGTGCAGCTAACTTGATTCTTAACCCCAAAGAGTTCATGTTATAGTTTAATCTTTCTATTTATTCACCTCAACTCACAGTTGGGAGCAGAGAGCGCAGACAGTATTGGAGCCGTTTTGCACAGTAAAGATGAACTCAAAGAGATAGAAGAGACGAGAGAAACATGCAGGTAAGATCACCTTTATACTGACAATGCGGGGATCAAAGCAAAACGTATTTGTTTGCACTTCATTTACATAGCCCTGGAAAAGTAACAAAAATCAAGTTCAGAAAGATAAATATTGTCCAGATTTGTGTTATGATTAGAATAGATTAGAAAATGTGGCTAAAACATTAAAAAATAATCACAACTGAGAGTATATTTAGTTTAAAACAATCATGTCACATTCCACAACAATCACCAGAAGAAGAAAGGAGTTTAGACAGAACAGGCATCCATAAGCTGACATACCAGGGGAAAAGAGGAACCTTCATCATCACCCTCGGTTGTCCAGGAGCAGCTAGATCCACAGTTCAGGGTTAGACAATTTGTCTATGCAGTAACCTCTAGCTGTTCGCTGAAGACAACCGTTGTTAACCTTTTTACAGGACCACAACCCTACTCATACAACCAGAACCACCATGGAAGCGTTTGACATTTACAGCAAAGCATGTTCGTACATGTTTGGTAAAGAAAAGTGGCAAGACTTGGAAATTTTTTCTGATATCTCTTTTAAATCTTACTGATCTTAAATTAGATAAACCTATGCTTGCAGTGAAAATCAGGTCTAGAAGGTTTGCACGTAATCCCTTTTAAGATACATTTTTTGTTGTTGTTTGACAAAATCTAAAAATATTATAAAGCCAAGGATACTTTTGAAATGTTCAGTTTTTCTGTGGGGCATTTTATGTGCTAAATGGTGTGACTTGTTGTAAATAGTTAAATATATAACAAATATGTTTCCCCATCAGTAGCATGGTTACTCATGCATGCTCTTTTTTTTTTTACTCTTCCAGTCTCTGACTGCTAAATAGTGACTTGTCTAAGCTGGTTAGTGCTACCTTTTATCATCTGCCCCACAAGCACATTTTTTCTTTGCAGCAGGAACGCAATGGTTGTTTCCATTGCTCTAAAACTTGCATTTCTTCTTAGTCACTTCTACATATGCACAGTTGGATGTTTGCTCGCAGGTTAATAGAGTTTTACTATCAACAAATTGGGCTTGTAATTAATATTGATACTTGAAAAGTTTTGATACTAAAGAAAAGTGTTGCTGACATATGTTTACTATACTGAATTTATGATTTTTTTGATTATTTGTAAATCCAAATACCATCTCAGAAAATCTTAGAATATTGTAGTTTTATATTTGGGTTATTTATTTTGCATTTATTTACACACCTATTTACCTAGCATCTGGGATTCTGTTGAGAAAGCTTTTTCCATGTTGATATAAAAATAAAAAAAAATTTTTTAAGTCTTTATTCATAATGTCTTTTTTTTAATCCCCACAATATCGGTAATGGCATGGAGAATTAAATGTTCTTCAGGGAATCAATATCAAGTTTGAAAATATTATTATGGGTAACAGCCAAGGGCTGGAGGGGTCTGGTTTGGGGACCAGTGGATTTTGTCTCTGCTGAGGATGCTGCCACTGCAAGTTTGAGTTGAAAGCCATTCAACAGATAGAAAAAAAACAGTAATGTGTGGGGGGTTAATTTAGTTTACAGCAGAAGTTATTTGATCTAAAAGTGATCCAGTCCTTCACAATGACTCTTTGATCGACGCATATTTTTATAGAATGTGAAGGCACATTAAATCTGTTTGTGTTTGCAGAGCTTCTTATGATAGCTCAGCTCCTCCTTCCAAAAGGAAGCCGCTGACAGACGGAGAGGAGACAGAAGAGGATGTTGAAGAACAAAAAGTGGGTGTCTTTTCTTGATGTTTATGGTGCGAATACTCCGCCTAGATGGATCCACCTTGCCTTTACAAGCAGATTTAATGATAAAAATTAAACACCCTCCTCTAAAAAAATGTCTCCAGTTAGTTAACAGGTAAACATTAGTCACATTCTTTGTAAAATTCCTCCAACGTTTGAGTAATTGTCCTTAACCGGTTGCTGTCCTGAGTTTTGCTCATCTGTTTGACATTGTTTAATTTAACACTTGATTTGATCCAGTTTTACAGTTTGATTAAGATTTTTTGGTTTCATAGATATTCAGTCTCAGTCCCACAAATTCATGAATACAAAAGATGCTTTTTTATATCGGAATGCCCTCTGCATATTTTTTTCATATCAATTTAGAAGGAAATGTTTGAGGGGAGGTAAAATAATTCTGCCAACCTCTCATATGCTTTTTATGTCGCCATCCAGTCTTGGCTCAGCCTACCTGTTCTCATTTAGCGACTTCTGTTGTACGTCATTCGTAGTACTTCCCACCAGAACAAAAAAATGAAATGGACTTGGGATTTTCCCCTTTTTGTTGTCTTAAATTGATTGATTTCACTTAAATCTTGAATCCATCAACTTTTCCTATGCTTTCACTGATGCTCACAATAGAGTGAATGTGAATGTTTATTATAAAAAAGGACCTCACAATTGTTGCAATATTGCTCATTTTTAATTTTTTATAAAGAAGCTGTCTTTTATAGTAATCAGTTTACATTGTTTATGATACAAAATGTGAACTTTCTTCTCAATCCTCATTTCTATCTGTTTATGTTGTTTCTGTGAGCAAGGATGAAGTAGAAGTGCAGCAGGAGGAAGAGAGCAACCCATACGAGGAAGTATACAAGGATTCCAGTACATTCCTTAAGGTTGGAGCACATTCTTTTGAAAACCCTCAGGTTTTTTTTTAATTAAAGTATTAGTTTAGTTGATTTCTTTAACCAACAAAGTGGTAGAACATATGCCCTGCATTAAATGTATCAGAATACTTTGGCATTAAGTGTCGATGAACATTTTGAATGACATGCGTCAGTCAAGTTGACAAACCAAGGTTACTTACAGGGAATTATCAGGAAGAGGATTTTGGTAAACACTCAAAAGCACATGATGCTGGAATCAGTCCAGAATTCATAAGCAGTTTCTAGTAAAGACGTCAATGGTACTGGTATGTTCTGTATCAAGTATCGTCTTTGAGAGAGTTCCTGTTTTAAGCTCCACTTTCTACATTTCATAGCTCTCACAACTTTGTTTATTGTAACAGAGATAGATGTTGCTAAGGGCTTTTTTTTAATTTAATATGCTAATAAATCTTTTCCAAAGTCCACCTTCAAACTCTTATACAGCTGGTATTTCAATTTTAGATTTCAATTTTTTTTATCATCAGTTACTAACATGCAGAGTGGAAATTAATAATTGTTTTGTTAATAAAATAATCTGTCACTTATTTTTTGCTATTCATCAATTAATAATCAAAAGGCTTAAAGTCATCTATATATATTTTTTTTAAGATTTTGAAACAGTTGAAGTTAAAGCAATGCCACTTGGGAAGTTCTGAATAGAGCTTAGTTAAAAGTGTTTCACTCTAAATCCAGAATGTATATATAATTTGTACCATTTTGGTGTAATTAGTGCTTTGAGTTGGTCGTTATTTAGCAAATAGCACATTTTAAAATCAGTGTGCTCCAAATAAATCCATTAAGATTATCTCGATTAATTGCTGTTGCTCTATTATCAAATAGAATATTATCAAATAGAATTCATAAAATAATGAAGGTTTGGGGAATCAGTTTTGACCCGTGGAAAATTCCCCTCACATATCTGTGATGGAGCACCGCTTTGTATTCTGTCTGAATACAAACAGCATGACTTTGTAATGTATGACTGATACAAAAAGCACAAAATAAAAAAAAATTAAGATTAAAATGTTTTATCTCTATCAGATGTGCTGCACATGATTGACTCCCAATTCATGTGTCTTAGACGGTGAAGCTGTAGAGATAACAAGTCTTATTTTAGACGTGGCTAAAGAAAGACGAGCCTTTTTCAACAAATCGACTCCCTGTCAGTGGAATGTATCAGTTAACAAAGTCCTGTTATTTATTAGAAAGAAATGGCACAGCCCTAAACTCAAATTATGGTTTAGTGGAGGGTTAAGATAACGTTTGATTTATGAGGAAAGTAGTCATGATTTAACTAAGAAGATATGGAAAACTTGAAGCAAACACAAGCGCAATGATTATTACATTCACAAGACACAGCTTGCTAAAGATGACCTTTAGGCATGAATCCACATTAGCTTTGTCCCCCCAGAACGTAGGCCATCAAAGCAATGTTAGACCTTTGACTAAACTAATGTTTGAGAGGTAAATAGGTGTTGTATTTCAACAAAACTTATAAAAATCAATGTTGGCAAGAGATCTATTATGGTATTAATACAATGAAGTGTGTCTGTTGTTCTTAACTCTAAATGGTTAAATGCATCAGTAACACCCAGTAATCTGTTCTTACTTTGTTTTCCAAATGAATTTTCCTAATTTGGATTCCCTCTCATTAACTTTCTTCTTCTCTTTGGTTCTCAGGGTACCCAGAGTTTGAACCCCCACAATGACTACTGCCAGCACTTTGTAGACACTGGTCACAGGCCACAAAACTTTATCAGGGATGTGGGTGAGTTTTTTTTTTTTTTTTTTTCATGTCTATCATCTTGTTTCTGGTTTTTGTTGTAGTGTAATCCAAGTCTTTTTTTTTTAAGGACTGGCTGACAGATTTGAAGAATACCCTAAACTGCGAGAGTTGATCAGACTCAAAGATGAACTCATTGCCAGCACCAATATTCCTCCCATGTAAGTTGATTGATAACAAGAGGTGATACTAATGCTAGTTGGTAGTTTGTAACTACAGCCCAGAGAAGAGTTGTATTCATGTAATGATGTATGTTTTTCTGTTAAGGTACCTCCAGGCTGATCTGGAGCACTTCGACCTGCGAGACTTAAAAAGCCAGTTTGATGTGATTCTGATTGAGCCTCCTTTGGAGGAATATTACAGAGAGTCAGGCATCAGTCACACAGAACGCTTCTGGACATGGGATGATGTTAGTATATGTTTATTTTTTTTACTGCTGGTTTTCATGCAGTGGCTTCACCAGATGAGTAAATAAGAGATCACTTTGAAGAAATCGAACCCACTGGCTTTTATTGAACTAAAGTTGCAATTCATTCTTTTTTTTTTAGCTGCAGTTTAGATTTGATAATTAAGTCACACATGAGTTGTGTGTGTTTTTACAGCAGGTTAGAAGCTCAGTGGGATTTGTTAATTGCTGTGATGATAATTACTAATAAGACTACAAGCTGAAAATAAAACATTTTCCTCTGTTTTATGTGTCCAAACTAAATGAACTACCTGGCAAATAGTATCCTTATTATGGGAAACTTTGAAAATGAAACAAAGCAGCAGCATTAAACACATGGCTTAAAAAAACATTAATCATCCGTTATACTTCAAACAAAACAAAAGACACAGTCTGCTTTGTGATGATAAAGATCTGCAACAACAAAAAATAACAATGGTGCTCAATGACCTGGTTGATTAACCTCTGCTGAGCCTTTTAATAACAAGACTCATGGCGAATGTTTACTCTTTTCTTTCATTGATTCATTTACTCTTTCTTGAACTTATTGTGAAGCAGCATTTTTTTTTATTTATGGCTGTTATAGATAATGAGACTGGAGATTGAGGAGATATCAGCTTTACGCTCCTTCGTCTTCCTCTGGTGTGGCTCTGGGGAAGGTCTGGACCTGGGCAGAATGGTAACAGCCTTATTTAATCCATTCAGACACCAATCTCTGCTGGCGGCTGACTTACTAATCATACTTTCAGCCTTTTTACTTCCTTGTTCCTGGTTTATTCAGATTGATCTTATTTAACCTTTTCTCTCCATTTATTCTCTGAGATCAGATGGATTAATGTGGGTTATTTGTTTGTTGGTTGCGATGCATTTTGCAATCTTTCATGTGTTTTCTTTCAAACCTGCCCTTTGCTTGGCACTTGGTCCTCACCACATGATTGCTTTTTCGTGTTAAGCAAACAAACCACAAAGAATTTATTTTCCTAATGACACTTGTCTGCCTTCTGTGACGTCAATCCTTTAAGCTTATCGGTAACACCGTGTCACACCCTCGCCCTGATGGATATGAATATTTTTATACAGTTTTTTTTTTTTAACCCAAACTGGTATGTTTATGTGACACCTTTTTGTTCTTTTTTTGAAGACTCTCCTGTTTTTAAGTCCAAGATGCAGTTGATTTTAAATATGTGTTTAATTATGTAACTGAAGCAGAATTTTATTTTCAAACCAGTTTTTTTTTATTGTTGAAATTTTGACTTCATGCTCGACCTTTGAGCGTGGTTTTTCTATTTTTTTTAAGATAAATCAGAAATGAGGTTGTTTGATTTTTTTTTGGGTGAGTAACAAATAGAATAGAAGATTGAATACATAGGACTTTTTGTTTTATTGAGATACGATCTTAGCTGTCCCAATGATCCTGTAACCAACCAAACTGACATTAAAGCAACACCCTGGTGTTTGTTCAGCTTAGTCAAGTAGTGCTGAAAACATTTCTTTTTGCATTCTACTTCGAACAACAGTTTGTTTTTTAAAGACTCAGACTTTTTACAAAAGAATCGAGATGTTGATAAACAGTGCTCTATTAAAAACTTGAACACCTCATTTTGATTTCAGTGTCTGAGAAAGTGGGGTTTCAGGCGATGTGAAGATATTTGCTGGATCAAAACCAACAAGAACAACCCAGGAAAAACCAAGGCTCTGGACCCAAAAGCTGTTTTTCAGAGGACTAAGGTAACACATAGAAACAAAGTAATGTGTTGAGTATCGCATGTTCATGTTGCTATTATGTACTATTATCCAATATGAACATGATCTTATTAAACTTTTTTTCTCAAACTTTTTTTTACCAGATAGTTAAAGAAATTATAATTAAAGTACCTTGACTGTTATTTGTCATATGTTTGTTAAACATGATTTTAATGCTTGAGTATTTGTGTATTTTTAAAATTATAAGCAAAAGTTAAAAAGCATAGAAGGAACTTTAGATTTATTAAACCTCTTTCTCTAAAATAAGGTCAGATGAGTGACCAGAACTACTTGGTCCCACCTCCTCGACAACATCAAAGGATAACCTGAATATAGTTTTAATTCACTCTGTAAAACAGTTTGTTAACCTAGCCAAGCTTAGGGTTAGCTTTAAACTGAGTTACAAGTTTGTTTTTCCAAAAGTAGAAGACCCATTTTTTAACTTTACTCTGAATTTGATCAAGAGATCCAAGTGTGAGTGTTTATATGAGAAACAAACCTGCTTTGCTAAAGAACACTGGTGTCTTTATAGAAGAAATCATTTATTCTCTTTAAAACAGCCAGTCTTTGCTCCGTCTCCATTTCTTGTTTAATGTCTAAAACTCAATATTTACCGTAGCTTTTTGTTGAAAATGGCTAAAATGATTACTGGCAAATTTAAGACATTTTAAGCTGGAAACATTCTGAGTTTTGAAAATGTCTAAAGAATCATTGCATGCCCATCGTACAACAGCTAGCTTGTATCAGAACCGAAAAAACAATTTACATTATAATGAAGGCAGTCAGGAATGATCCTTTCATCAAGATCAACCCTGTTAGTTTCAGTTCTGTTATGTCAAAAGTTTATGTTTTTATGTCAATATCCACATTTTAGGTTACTTGATGGAATAATATTTCTTGTTAACAAATACGTTTTTGGTTTTTCTTTGGTGGTTTGTTTGTTTATTACACAACACAGAAAGAAAAGGAGACAAGTATGTTATCAGTTTTGATGGTGCTGGGTCTGTTTTTCCTTCCTTGCTGTGTCACAGCTATCGTCATGTCATCTAGTTTTTAAGGAAACCAGAGTAAAAGGAGATCACATCACATGCTTGCTGTTGTGTGCTAAACTGTGACAAGGAAAAATTTGCATGATTAGCTAGACAACTTTCCATAATATGTCACATATGAAGAGCAGAAACATTTTCAATGGTTGTTTCATTTGATGGTTTGAACTGATGAAATTTCACTATAATTATATGTAAAAAGATATTGTCACTGATAGTTGTCTTTGAACATGGCCCACATTAGGACAGCAAACCATGATTTATTTTTTATGTTTTAGGTTTCTTTGTGTGATGATCTTTGCCAATTAATCAAATGTATTCATTCCAGGAGCATTGCTTAATGGGGATCAAGGGAACTGTGCGCAGGAGCACTGATGGGGACTTCATTCATGCCAATGTGGACATTGACTTGATTATTACAGAGGAGCCTGAGATGGGAAATGTAGAGAAACCAGTGGAGATTTTCCACATCATTGAGCATTTCTGTTTGGGTCGCCGGAGGCTGCACCTGTTTGGAAGAGACTCAACCATCAGACCAGGTAGGATAGGGTGACACTTGTTAAGATAGATAAAATGCTTATTAGCTTTTCTTGCTTCCTAACTAGTCTTGGTTGTAAAGTTAATTTACTTATTTATTTTTATTTCGGTTTATAGGATGGGTCACAGTCGGTCCAACCTTAACGAACACCAACTTTAACCCAGAGACCTATGCTTCACACTTTCCTATGCCTGAATCCTATTTATCCGGCTGCACAGAAGAAATAGAGAGGCTGCGGCCCAAATCCCCAGTGAAACTCAAGTCGGACCGTGGAGGTGGAGCACCCAGAGGGGGACGTGGGGGGCCAAATGCTGGGAGAGGTGGAGACCGAGGGAGAGAAAGGAATAGGCCCAACTTCAGGGGAGATAGAGGGGGTTTCAGGGGGAGGGGAGGGCCCCATCGGGGGTTTCCACCACGTTAAAGTAACAAATGACTGCTGATTATAATTTGTTTTTTACAGTTATTTTGGTCAGAAAGAAACTTCAAGGGTTTACTGTTATGGATAATTTTAAAACTGTTCAATTGATATATTTTGCATAGAAATATGTGTAGATTTCAATTTTGTTTTTAAAATAAACTTTTTTTTTTCCACATTTTGTTTAGTGTATTTTTTGTAGACTCTGTGTGTGTTTTACAAAGTTTTGGTGAATTTGAATATGACATGGCCTTTGTTACCAGATGGAGTAGATGATTATAATTTGATGTTACTCTACAAGAGAGTTCACATGAGAAAAATAAGAAGCTATCCAGGAGAGACCAGTAAACCCCTCTTCTGGTGGCTAGTTTCAGCAGGATAATGCCAGATGTTACAAAGGCAAAACCATAATTGAAACTAACCACAAGTTTACTGTACATCAATTGTTTCCGATACCTCATAATTGTTATGCAATATTAAAATAACTTAAACTGTCATTTTTGTGCTATGAACAAATGCCCAATTGGCTCTGGGTTTGGACAACAAATAAAAGTGCGTTTTGAGCTCAAATCATTCTCAAATAGTTGACTCTCCACACATGGATTAAATTAACAATTTACATTCAAAATATAACAATTTAACAACTAGTCAAACATGTTGAAGTTAAAAGTTCTTGACTAAGCTAGTGAAACTCAACTAACCTAAGCTACTATGTTCACAAAGAAGAATAAAAATAGTTAAAAACCTTAATCAATAAAATTAAGTAATGATGTCACAGTTTGGTGTGAATTTTATGTTTGAGAACCAAAGTTTATCTTGAAAAGTTTACAGTGAGTTCAAATGAGCTATTATTTAGAGCAAATGGAATATGTTCAACCAATTTACAATCCAAATAAAACATTTTGTAAAATATAGTTAATTACATTATTAGTTTAATCCAAAATCAACTACCCTTTTCTTAATTGATTTTTATTCTGGTTTTTTTTCCCCTTAGGGAATAGTTAAAGTAGTTCATTTAGCTTTTTTAGGCTTGGCTAAACAATGGAGCTAGTAGTTAGCAGACAGGGGGACTCATTTAAAAATGGCTATCATATTTTACGAAACAAATGTAATGAGCCAGCATAAACATTAATGTTATATTGCTTAGACCCTTAGTGAAATAAAGTTTCTTAGCTTTATAAACAACAGCTCAAGACATGACAGCCTAAGACCATGCGGTCACCAATAGCTTCTTGTTAGCTTGCTTCACTCAACATTTAACACATGAAATTTTAAAAAATCACCAAAATCCCAAATCGATTTGCTGAAAACTCTTTCCCTTACTTTACCAGATCTGATCTCCATTTTGGAAAGAAAAGACGTCTCCAAAGTTCTGCATGTCAGGCCTGGAGCAGGGAAACTAATGTGATCCAACTGAAGATGCGTCTGGGCTACTTAGCCAAGGGGATATCCCCTCTGAATGGTCAACACGTATGACTTTCACCTGGCAGTCTGGGGATCAAACCCTGCCTGGGCCCTCTATAGTGTGCACCTCGCCACTCTAAGATCCTTTCCATTTGGATTTTCTGTCACTGGCATCTCAATGTTTCCTGTAAACTCAGAGAGAAATGTTGTAGAACAGTCTGCTTTTGCAAGAAACAGTTCTAAGAGGTCCAACAAGCCATTGATCGGTCTGCAGATTCTAGTCCTTGGCTTGTATGGCCTCCCATCAATTAAGACTCTCCAATGCGAACCTCTTCCTGAGGAAGGTTTACGGCAAAAGAGAATGAAGATTCTTCGCCTGCTATTAGGTGATGCTTTTGTCCCATGGTAAGGGGTAGGATGGCATGTCTGTGGGAGTGTCTTGTGATGGTCTTGCATGAGGGGGATTTGCAGTAGTTGAAGACAGTGCTAAACAGTGCTAGAGAGTGTATCTCCATCAATATTTCAAGAATATATCAGCCTTGATATGAGTCCTTAATGTTCAAAAGTAATATCAAGTCTCATGGCATAACAGATCTCAGTCAAATAGAGCCCCTTTTAGATGTTATGGCATCACAGCAAGACAATTAGTAACAGTTGCATTATCTCATAGATATATAGATTAAAATATCTGAAGAACCTTTCTGATACATAATGGAATGTTTACTCTGAATGCAAAAAGGGGCTCAAGCCTAGTAGTGGGAAGGTGTAGCTGAAAAGTCTACGCAGCAAGTTTGTAAGGTTTTGTACATTTTAACAGTTTTATGAGGAAAGAACAACTTTCTTAAGTGGAAAAACAAGCAGAAAACATTTTCATTGAAACTACTGGAGGTTCTTTAAATTACCTAGTTAATCTGCATTTGCTCTACAACACTTGCTTTGTAATGTCACTTGAACTGCTCAAAGAATATAGTGTTGGCTTGCAATGCAGCTTTTATTGCAACCTGATACACACGGCAGTTCTCTGCATGCACATCAACCACAATAGCCCTCACAGACAATTGGTTGTTTGCTTCCGTTTATGCATTCTCCTCATGCTGTTATGCATTTTACAGTCATTTTAGGCTGAGGGACAGGCCGTTAAAGGAATGCAACCCTTTCTTTTGAGACTGACGGTTGGTTACGCCCAGAGTTAATTATACATAAATGACTTTATAGTTAGTAATGTTAGGGTTTATATGTAACTCCATGTGTAATTACTTGGTGTATCTGATCCTTGCAAAAACTATCCTATTGTTTATTTTAATGCTGTGCTTTGTCCACTAGAAATGAATGAATCAAATATTTAAACTTCACCAGTTGTCAAACCTGTCATGACTTTACTTTTTGTACCCAAGAGTATTTAGTTACAAGTATGCACATTACCTCAGGATGTTACTGTTAGGGCAGAAAAACTTGAAAACAAACTTGTAAGTTGAACAAAATCTAATTCTTCAAGCTTCCTTTTCATTCATTCTTCCCTCTTTATTCGACTGTGTATTTTTAAACTTAAGGTCAGTGGAATCCTTAAGTTTGCCTGTCAGCTGAATCCAGCTGGTCATTAGAATTTATTCAACACCCATGAGTCAAAAAGGCATATTTATAGAAGCATTTGTTATTTTAAAGTGTTTAAAGTGGCTAAAGCTGCAAAATAAATGGGAGTAAAGTTATAATGCCAGAATAGTATGCTTTTTTTTTGTTAAATACAATCATGAAATCAAGTCTAATTTATACAGCTGCAAAAAGGCCTTTTAAAAATTGCAAAATGCTAAAGCAGCCAAATATAAGATGAATAGCCCAATGTAAAAGTGTTGCATACCACCTTCATGTTTTTTCCATTTCTACTTACCAGCCCAGTTTTTAGAGTTAAAAAAAGTTAAACATTTTTGTTTCAGAAAATGAAAATACCTTGGAAGGTTTGTTTCTGATGCTGGTCAAGTTGTCTTTTTGTACAATGAACCCAATCTTATCGTCTAATGCGTCAATGAGCACTTTATATTTTAAAAGCATACCAGAGCTGAACAGAAACCACAGATGCATTCCTCTGCAGGGAGGTTCTATTGGGTTGTGTGCGGCCATTAGTTTGGGCATGAATTTGCATGACACCAGATAATTCATTCATTTTCAGAGATCCTCTTTCTACCCACTGTTTCAATATCTTTTAATCAGTTTTAAGTTTTATAAAGTACAGTTCAAATTTACAGACCCAACCATTCATACAGTGTTTCCAAAGAGTGACGTTTTCCTCCCAATGTTCAGAGTCGTTTTGATCTATTTTCATTGGGGTTATGTAAAGGTCTCTTTTTAATATTTTGTTTGGAAGCTAATTTTTCATTAATGTTCTGCGATAAAACATGTCTGTAGAACCAGCAAAGAATTAACATCTAGAAACGTGGACCAGGTAATCACTTTTAATCAAATGTAAATCTACTGTAGATATTTTTGATTTATACTGGGCTCTTTTTATTAATCACTTGTGTAATATGTTGGTAATGAAACCCTTATACAGGCTATAAATTAGGACTAAACTAGCAGATAGTAATCATGGATAATAAGGAGCAATATTGCTTTCTAATTACTTTACTTTAGCTGTCTTGGTCTTTTCACACCCCTTTTTTGTTTATGATTGATACTTATTCCTGATGTCTTCGTGATTTATTAAGCACAGCTCAATGTATTGAATCATTTGTTCTGATTTCTTTTTATGTGCAGATTTCTTTGGTTTTTGTCGACCTATGGTGTAAATTTCATGTCAGTAAATGAAAGAAAAATACTGAAGATGTACTCAATACTTTTTCTCCTTAGCTGCACAGTTATTGGCTGTAATAGCCTTCACTATGCAAGTCTGTTAAACTAAAAAAGGCATTATAAGAGATGGGGGAAGGATTTAATCAGTAAAGCAAAGAGCACAGCCTTAATAAGCTATTTCATCTGTTCTTTACCCAAGGAGAAGACAGTTTATATTAAATGAATGCAACATTAACAATAGAGGCATTGTCAAAACATGGGGATCAAAACATAAAAAAATAATAAACTGTTAAGTGTTTTGTAAGATGCTTCATTGTGGGAGTTAATTGAAGAATGTGGAAGTTGAATGCTGGCCAGCTGTCACTCAAGCCTTAAAATGTTTCCATAAGAAGAAGGCTGATGCGGAAACAAAGCAAAACTTTGGTATGTTTGTGATTTTTGTTACCATCTTACAGTTGTAGTCTTCAAAAAGGGTTAAAACTTAAATTACATAACATACTTATTAAAGCAATCAGAATGCTGTTAATGATAATTAGGTTTATGTCACGAAGATCAAAAGAAAGGTCCTGTTTCTTCCATAACAAACCTGCAGCATTCTTTAACTCGTATTTTCTTTTCCTCTTATCCACTTCCTCCTTTGTATCTCATCTCAGAGATCACTGCAATCTCAGATACGTTTGGGAGTTTTATCCTTTTTGTTTTGGTAGGTCTTGGTTAAAAACAGAATGAAAAGTGATTACAAATCTTCAATGAATAATAGAAAATGCAGTTAAATAAATTGAGCATAATCTGATATAACATTTTAGCATTCGGTTATTTTCAGCTGTATGTATTAAATAATTATGGTGTTACTGTGCTTAATAGGCCAGAAACCATCCTGACCTAAATCCCAGAGAGAATCTATGGAGCATACAGTATACTGCAATTCAATTAACCTGTGTCATGGAAACTTACTATAAGGTCACATCTGCTAGTCAGGTCATATGAACTGCTTATGAACTATGACCAAACGAACTATTTGGGTTTCATGTAGAAGGTTAGAAGTTGTTTTCCACTACTGCGTCAGAACCAGACTATCTCTCCCTTTGTTTTAATTTTTTATCGTTGGTATAAAACTCATGTGTTGTCTCTTCCTGGCAGAGCTTGGCGAGGTTTAATCTAGACCTGCTTCATTACTGATTGTCTATGAGCTCTCTCTTGTGCGCAATATATGAATAAACTAGATTAAGTGATTTCACCTTAACAGTGCTTGGAAATAGAATTTTTTTCCATGACACCTGGCCTCCCATTACACTTTAGTGGATCCAAAACAAGGCCTAGCAAAGTATCAGCTGAAAAGAATGCATTCCGATACAGGTCTGCAATTGCTGTTTAAAATGTCTTTTTTCCTGTCAGTTTTCTGAGACATCTAAGAGAAATAATCTCTAAAATGACAAGAAATAAATACTTGAAATATATCACTTCATAAGATACAATTCTTTACATTATAAGAGTTTCATCCTGTGAAATGAAAGAAAACATAGATTTTTTTTACGTTAGACAATTCTTTTTTTGTCTGGCTGTTCTATGTAGTATCTGGTTATATTGTTAAATAAGTCTGTTTCTGTATTGGGTTCTAATTTTTTAATAGTTCCATACCAAACACAAGTTTATAGAGAAAATTAGGTTTTTATTGATTTATATCATAGCTTAAACCCTAATCCTATCAAATAAAATATATATATAATTTTTTTTTTCTTTTTTATCACTCTCTCACCCTTGTAGGGTGGTATCTGTATCATCCTCAAGCTCGGGTCTTTTACCAGAGACCTGGGAGTTTGAGGGTTCTGCGCAGTATCTTAGCTGTTCCTAGGACTGCGCTCTTCTGGA